>OZ038317.1:4152183-4221773 GCA_964035775.1 Osedax frankpressi
CCACCTAACGGTAACTATTCATACTACATTATACGTTCATTCGACGGCGGGCCCGTGTTCCTAGAACACACGCCACGCCCCGGAAATGTCAAAACAAAACGCACCACAAAACGGAGGAGATATTATTCGGTAACATTTTAGGAATGCTATTTGGATGTTTTTACCGAATTTCTGTTAACCTCGATACCAATCGTCACTTATTTTTCAGAGTTCAATATAATTACCGTATTCTATATAACAATATTAAAATATATCTCTATTATCTATCGAAAGTATAAAATATATTTATTGTAGTATTATTTTGTTGAAGTTATGATGCAATCGAGAAAAAATTATAAAAAGTTTTACTTATGAATAAATAATATTGATCAGGTATGTAAATCTATCTATATATATATATATTGCATATATGTATATTTAAAACTCTATATATATATATATATATATATATATATATATATATATATTGCATACATGTATATTTTATAATATGCGAGTGCATATAAATAACTAGTTCCTGTTATTGATATAATATCATTTTTACTGATATTCGGTATATGTATGGTGTTGTGTATTGTACAAATGCATTATATTATACTATACATAGTATTAGTGTATTCTATGATATACTATATACATATGCTAGTACATGCATGAGAAGAATATAAGGTAATAGTTTATAAAGTGCATTGCATATCATACAATATGCAGACAATCTAGATTATTAATATTTAGTATTTACAGTGATGTACAATTATTATTATTATTTATCCATTTTTACATATAATAGATATACATTGAAATTTGATTAGTAATTTGATCATTATCATAAAATATATGATACATAATATTACTTTATATGTTATAGTTCTATATGATAGCAAAAAATAAAAGTGTATAAATAACATATTATAGTATATTAAATATGAATATAACTTATTTTTTAATAATAATTAGAGAAATACTTTGGTTTAAAGAATTATTATTTTGGTTATATTATTTAATACAAGATTTTTGCATATAATAGTTCTATAATAGTTATTTAATAGTTCTATAATAGTTATTTAATAGTTATATAATAGTTCTATAATAGTTCTATAATAGTTCTATAATAGTTCTATAATAGTTCTATAATAATTTTATAATAGTTATATAATAGTTATTTAATAGTTCTATAATAGTTCTATAATAGTTCTATAATAGTTCTATAATAGTTCTATAATAGTTCTATAATAGTTCTATAATAGTTCTATAATAGTTCTATAATAGTTTTATAATAGTTATATAATAGTTATTTAATAGTTCTATAATAGTTATATAATAGTTATATAATAGTTATTTAATAGTTCTATAATAGTTCTATAATAGTTCTATAATAGTTATATAATAGTTATTTAATAGTTCTATAATAGTTCTATAATAGTTCTATAATAGTTCTATAATAGTTCTATAATAATTCTATAATAGTTTTATAATAGTTATATAATAGTTATTTAATAGTTCTATAATAGTTCTATAATAGTTCTATAATAGTTCTATAATAGTTTTATAATAGTTATATAATAGTTATTTAATAGTTCTATAATAGTTCTATAATAGTTCTATAATAGTTCTATAATAGTTCTATAATAGTTATATAATAGTTATTTAATAGTTCTATAATAGTTCTATAATAGTTCTATAATAGTTCTATAATAGTTCTATAATAGTTTTATAATAGTTCTATAATAGTTATATAATAGTTATTTAATAGTTCTATAATAGTTCTATAATAGTTCTATAATAGTTATATAATAGTTCTATAATAGTTCTATAATAGTTCTATAATAGTTCTATAATAGTTCTATAATAGTTCTATAATAGTTCTATAATAGTTCTATAATAGTTCTATAATAGTTCTATAATAGTTCTATAATAGTTCTATAATAGTTCTATAATAGTTCTATAATAGTTCTATAATAGTTCTATAATAGTTCTATAATAGTTCTATAATAGTTCTATAATAGTTCTATAATAGTTCTATAATAGTTCTATAATAGTTCTATAATAGTTCTATAATAGTTCTATAATAGTTCTATAATAGTTATATAATAGTTCTATAATAGTTCTATAATAGTTCTATAATAGTTCTATAATAGTTCTATAATAGTTCTATAATAGTTCTATAATAGTTCTATAATAGTTCTATAATAGTTCTATAATAGTTCTATAATAGTTCTATAATAGTTCTATAATAGTTCTATAATAGTTCTATAATAGTTATATAATAGTTATATAATAGTTATTTAATAGTTCTATAATAGTTCTATAATAGTTCTATAATAGTTATATAATAGTTATTTAATAGTTCTATAATAGTTCTATAATAGTTCTATAATAGTTCTATAATAATTCTATAATAGTTTTATAATAGTTATATAATAGTTATTTAATAGTTCTATAATAGTTCTATAATAGTTCTATAATAGTTCTATAATAGTTATATAATAGTTATTTAATAGTTCTATAATAGTTCTATAATAGTTCTATAATAGTTCTATAATAGTTCTATAATAGTTCTATAATAGTTTTATAATAGTTATATAATAGTTATTTAATAGTTCTATAATAGTTCTATAATAGTTATATAATAGTTCTATAATAGTTCTATAATAGTTATATAATAGTTATTTAATAATTCTATAATAGTTATATAATAGTTCTATAATAGTTCTATAATAGTTATATAATAGTTATTTAATAGTTCTATAATAGTTCTATAATAGTTCTATAATAGTTCTATAATAGTTCTATAATAGTTCTATAATAGTTTTATAATAGTTATATAATGGTTATTTAATAGTTCTATAATAGTTCTATAATAGTTATATAATAGTTCTATAATAGTTCTATAATAGTTATATAATAGTTATTTAATAATTCTATAATAGTTATATAATAGTTCTATAATAGTTCTATAATAGTTATTTAATAGTTCTATAATAGTTCTATAATAGTTCTATAATAGTTCTATAATAGTTCTATAATAGTTCTATAATAGTTCTATAATAGTTCTATAATAGTTCTATAATAGTTCTATAATAGTTCTATAATAGTTCTATAATAGTTCTATAATAGTTCTATAATAGTTCTATAATAGTTCTAAAATTGTTATATAATAGTTATTTAATAGTTCTATAATAGTTCTATAATAGTTCTATAATAGTTCTATAATAGTTCTATAATAGTTCTATAATAGTTCTATAATAGTTCTATAATAGTTCTATAATAGTTCTATAATAGTTCTATAATAGTTCTATAATAGTTCTATAATAGTTCTATAATAGTTCTATAATAGTTCTATAATAGTTCTATAATAGTTCTATAATAGTTCTATAATAGTTCTATAATAGTTCTATAATAGTTCTATAATAGTTCTATAATAGTTCTATAATAGTTCTATAATAGTTCTATAATAGTTCTATAATAGTTCTATAATAGTTCTATAATAGTTCTATAATAGTTCTATAATAGTTCTATAATAGTTCTATAATAGTTCTATAATAGTTCTATAATAGTTCTATAATAGTTCTATAATAGTTCTATAATAGTTCTATAATAGTTCTATAATAGTTCTATAATAGTTCTATAATAGTTCTATAATAGTTCTATAATAGTTCTATAATAGTTCTATAATAGTTCTATAATAGTTCTATAATAGTTCTATAATAGTTCTATAATAGTTCTATAATAGTTCTATAATAGTTCTATAATAGTTCTATAATAGTTCTATAATAGTTCTATAATAGTTCTATAATAGTTCTATAATAGTTCTATAATAGTTCTATAATAGTTCTATAATAGTTCTATAATAGTTCTATAATAGTTCTATAATAGTTCTATAATAGTTCTATAATAGTTCTATAATAGTTCTATAATAGTTCTATAATAGTTCTATAATAGTTCTATAATAGTTCTATAATAGTTCTATAATAGTTCTATAATAGTTCTATAATAGTTCTATAATAGTTCTATAATAGTTCTATAATAGTTCTATAATAGTTCTATAATAGTTCTATAATAGTTCTATAATAGTTCTATAATAGTTCTATAATAGTTCTATAAAAGTTGTAAATTAGTTACATATTGGATTATTTCTTACTCAAATCCATATTAAGTATTTAACTTATATTCGGTTAATACATAGTAGTATATTAATAGCATATATGTTATATAATATGGAGTCATTCCCTAAAGATCAATATTAGTTAATTTCATTGTTAAGCTGACTAGCTATTGTAAATATAAATCGATTCACCGTAAAATCAAGGTGTATTTTCCCCACATATTTTGTAAAACTCATAAACAACTCACGTACAACTCATACATACTTATTTACACTTACACACATCTCACATACACCCCCACTTTACATATTCCACACAGCCTTACCTCCCACATACCTCACATACATACTCTACCTACCATAACACAGATCGTATCTCGATTTCAATACTCACTATCGGAAACAAAGTTAAACTTTAAAAAATACGATAAAATAATAAACCGATCAATAAGACTAATTTTTAGACCAAATAAAACAATTACACAACTAAATTACCGACATGCAAGACAGACTAACTGGATGACCACCACAAACTCCACTGATTATAAACTAATGACTATAATATATAAAACAATAACCTACAGACAACACCATAACCTCGGAAATGGACTGGCTATTAAGACTACCAATAGACCTTTTTTAGACGTAAAAGTTTTAGTTGGCACAAACTAAAATAGCCCCTTACCAAATTTTGTTATTCATTTGCCATTTACTCACAATAGATTCAAGCTAATTATCAAAAGTTGAATTAACCCTTTATTATCTTCAAACGTAATATCAACATTTAATCAAATTTATATACACCTACATACCTATACACACACTAATACTCATACACAAGCACATACACTCACGCATACGAACATAAATCATCTACAACCTCAACCTCTTATACTCCCCCAATCATATACACATATAACTCACATACATCTCACATACATCTACAACTCTCATATATATATCATACATCTACACCTCACATACATCTCACATACATCTACACCTCACATAAATTTACACTTCATGTACATCTAACGTACACCTCACATACACCTCACATACACCTCACATACACCTCACATACACCTCACATGCATCTACACCTCACATATATCTCACATACATCTACACCCATATATATCTCACGTACATACACCTTACATACATCTACATCTCACATAAATCTACACCTCATATATATCTCACATACATCTACACCCATATATATCTCACGTACATACACCTTACATACATCTACACCTCACATAAATTTACACTTCATGTACATCTAACGTACACCTCACATACACCTCACATACACTTCACATGCATCTACACCCACATATATCTCACATACATCTACATCTCGCATATATATCACATACATCTACACCTCATATATATCTCACATACATCTACATCTACATATATCTCACATACATCTACAACTCACATATATCTCACATACATCTACACCTTACATACATCTCACATACATCTACACCTCACATATATCTCACATACATCTACATCTCACATACACCTCACATACACCTCACATGCATCTTACATACATCTAAACCTCACATATATCTCACATACATCTACACCTCACATACATCTCACATATATCTACATCTCACATATACCTCACATACATCTACTCCTCACATATATCTACACCTCACATACATCTACTCTTCACATACACCTAACATACATCTACACCATACATACATCTACACCTCACATATACCTCACATACATCTTACATACATCTAAACCTCACATACATCTCACATACATCTACATCTCACATACATCTACAACTCACATATATCTACACCTCACATACATCTACGCCTCACATATACCTCACATACATCTTACATACAACTAAACCTCACATACATCTACAACTCACATATATCTACACCTCACATACATCTACGCCTCACATATACCTCACATACATCTTACATACAACTAAACCTCACATATACCTCACATACATCTACACCTCACATATATCTCACGTACATCTTCACCTCACATATATCTCACATACATCTTACATACAACTAAACCTCACATATACCTCACATACATCTACACCTCACATATATCTCACGTACATCTTCACCTGGCATATATCTCACATACATCTACATCTCACATATATCTCACGTACATCTACACCTCACATACACCTCACATACATATACACCATACATACATCTACACCTCATATATACCTCAAATACATCTTACATACAACTAAACCTCACATACATCTACACCTCACATATACCTCAAATACATATTACATACAACTAAACCTCACATACATTTACGCCTCACATATACCTCACATACATCAACTCTTCACATACACCTCACATACATCTAAACCATACATACATCTACACCTCACATATATCTCACGTACATCTTCACCTCACATATATCTCACATACATCTTACATACACATAATCCGCATATATATCTCACGTACATCTACACCTCATATACATCTCACATACATCTACATTTACATATATCTCACATACATCTATACCTCACATATATCTCACGTACATCTACAACTCACATACATCTCACATACATCTACAACTCACATATATCTCACATACATCTACACCCACATATATCTCACATACATCTACACCTCACATATATCTCACATACATCTACACCCACATATATCTCACGTACATATACACCTTACATACATCTACACCTCACACACATCTCACATACATCTACATATCACATATATATATCATACATCTACACCTCACATACATCTCACATACATCTACACCTCACATACATCTCACATACATCTACATCTCACATATATCACACATGTATCTACACCTCACATACATCAACAACTCACATACACCTCACATACACCTCACATACACCTCACATGCATCTACACCTCCCATATATCTCACATACATCTACACCTACATATATCTCACGTACATATACACCTCTCATACATCTACATATCACATACATCTACACCTCACATATACCTCACATACATCTACACCTCACATATATCTACACCTCACATATATCTACACCTCACATATATCTACACCTCACATATATCTACACCTCACATATATCTCACATACATCTACACCTCACATACATCTCAAATACATCTACACCTCACATACATCTCACATACATATATACCACAAATATATCACACATACATATACACCTCACATACATCTCATGTACATCTACACCTCGCATACATCGCACGTACATATACACCTCACATAAACCTCACGTACATATACACCAATACATCTCACATACATCTACACCTCACATAAACCTCACATACACCTCACATACACCTCACATGCATCTTTCATACAACTAAACCTCACATATATTTCACATACATCTACACCCACACATATATCTCACGTACATATACAACTCACATATATCTCACGTACATCTACACTTCACATATATCTCACATACATCAACACATCACATACACCTCACATACATTTACACTTCGCATATATCTCACATACATCTAACTTCACATACATCTCACGTACATCTACACATCACATACACTTCACATACATTTACACTTCACATACATCTCACATATATCTACACTTCGCATATATCATACGTACGTATACACATACATCTAATCTCACATACATCTCAAATACATCTACACCTCACATACATCTCACATACATCTATACCACAAATATATCGCACATGCATATACACCTAACATACATCTCATGTACATCTACACCTCACATACATCTCACGTACATATATACCTCACATACATCTCACATACATATATACCACAAATATATCGCACATACATATACACCTCACATACATCTCACGTACATATATACCTCACATAAATCTACACCTCACACACATCTCACATACATCTACATCTATCATATATCTCACATACATCTATACCTCGCATACATCTACACCTCACACACATCTCACATACATCTACAACTCACATATACCTCACATACATCTACACTTCACATATATCTCATGTACATCTACATCTCACATACATCTACATCTCAAATATATCTCACGTACAACAACACCTCGCATATACCTCACATACATATACACCTCACATACATCTCACATACATCTACACCTCACATATATCTCACATACATCTACATCTCACATACATCTCACATACATATACACTTCACATATACCTAATATACTTCTACACCTTACATACATCTCATATACATCTACACCTTACATATACCTCACATACACCTCACATACACTTTACATATATCTCACGCACATATACACTTCACATACTCTTCACATACATCTACTCCTCGCATACATATATATTTCACATACACATTACATATACTACAACTATAATAACTTATAGACATTATATACATCATGCATAACAACACAAAATACATGTCTCACATACACCCCATACCATACATATCTCACATATATTTACACCTAGTTTATAGCTTATATAACTTATATAAAATAACACTTAATACAAGCTTCACGTATCCCTCACCTCGTACATACCTCATATATACCTGACATCATAGAACTCAGTCCACGATAGCCCTAACGGTGTTGGTGCATTGTCTTTACGCGCTAGAACAATAGCGGAGACGGTGACAAAGAACCCATAATCTATGAAGGGACGGTTATTTGACCCCTGGCGAGGCTTTGTTAAAGCGACCGGGATTAACCGCGCGAGGACACCGCTTTGGCATTGTCACTGACTGTCGGATCTCGGTCATTGTTATATCGGCAATGTAGCGATGATAATGCGGTCAGAGCGAGTGGTGCATGCGCTAACTATTGAGGACAATATACAATACAATACAAGTATAAGCTTATAGTATGCGTGTGAATATTTAATATTTTATATATTTGGTATAGTCTATAATACATTAAATATACTATACTATACTATATATATATATATATATATATATATATATATATATATATATATGTGTGTGTATGTGTGTGTGTGTGTGTGTGTGTGTGTGTGTGTGTGTGTATGTGTGTGTGTGTATTATATAAAGAAACTAATTAATAGTACATATATGTAATATACATTATAAATGACTATTCCAATAATTCGCACCCTTTAAGTTAATCTCAATTTAGACACTCTACTTGATATCATGATATACTCATGTAGTCAATCAATAATATAAGTCATGTTAGATAGATATACACATTATGTTATACAAACCAAGATCACCAATATTAGCATGACAAGATAAGTATATCAAAGTAAATACGTAATTAATTAAGACCTAGAGAAGTGATTTTATTTAAATATATGTTTAATTATAATAATATATTCATTATATTGTTGTGCATACAACATATTAACAATATCATTAAAATGTAGTTATTTTTAAATAAATGTTTTATTTTATAATTATTATTTTAATTAAAACCTTATTATTATCACAATATTTTGTTATATACATACTTATATCATATTACGTATGGACCCAACTAATAACACTTATTTTGTTTTGTTAAATATATAATATTTAATGAATATTTAAATTAATATATAAATCTATATTCATAATAGTTACATTACTGTTAACATCATCTGGTTACATGCTCTATTTACATCATCCATATATTTACATCTAATCATATGTCTATAATCATAGATGTGTATACTTGGCTAACATATATTTGATTCTATTTACATGATTACTAATTATAAAACGTGGTTAGATGAATTCATCATGTACCGAAACAGCTAGATATATATATATATATATATATATATATATATATATATATATATATATATATATATATATATATATATTAGATAAATACTAGAAAATGATATATATATTAACTTGACGTAATATTATTAGCGACACAACCCATTAAAATGATATAAGATCTTCTGATGTTAATATATGAATTATTAGTATCTTCTTAAATTAAAATATGAGATCTTAATTAAAATAATAATAAATATTAAAATAAGAAATCTTCAAATATGAAGTATATAAGAATATATAATATATTGATATAGTCTAATATTAAAATATAAGAAATAATATCAATATTATTATATATTATATTAATACTTCTATTATATACGTGTATAGATATTATTAGATACATGTATATACATGTATGTATTTATATATATATATATATATATGTTTGTGTGTATAGGTATGTGTGTGTATGGTTGTGTCTATGTGTCTTTGTGTGTATGTTTATATTTATAAATAAACTGATTCGGTTTCGTAAAGAACAGTAAGTCAGAGTTTTGATTATTAATTTGTTTTAAATAATATATAGATATATTGATTTTATTAGAACTTTATATTTCTAAGACAATGGCATATTAACCGAGCAAATGACTTCAAGTGATTTCGTTTATATTGTTATTAGTTGTGCGCCATCAAATGTCGTGAAATGAAATGACTGTCCCGAATCTATACGATACAATAAAATATAAAATAACACAATAGATATTCGTATCAATAAATTCACCACCGTATGAGTTTATTCCAGTTTTATACAACAAATAAAATGTACTATGTTTGCTCACAGATCAACATATTAATATTTACAGATGATATCATCGATAATATTGTATTAGTGATTCCGCAGAATCCAACATTCGAACTTAAAGACAGCGTACTAATAGGGACGGTATATTAATTGATATCGATTAATCGATTCATAATGGACATCTGACCAGTGGGCATCTGATGACCAGCCCGGTTTCCGTAGCCGTTAATACTCATCCGCCGGTCTACATGGAATTGCCATTACGTAATAACTAAGGCTAAATATCGGTTGTACAATATCGAGTGGCTAGTATCGGACACCGTGACGTAATATGGAATACAAAGTGATGCAATAATTGCATATTTATGATGAAGTAATGATATATTAAAGATTCTTTATAATCAATGTTCATTTGTAATGCTAAGCAGTTATGTAATTATTAGTAATATCATATGGTGACTTATATTTAATGAGATTGATTGGGGGCCAGTAAAAATTAGTAATAGTAGGTAGTCATTTGTAATCAATTTTGATTTTTGTATGTCAATATTGTTCTGTAATTACCACTATTTTTAAATATGGTCAATTATGACAAGTTTTTTTATGTGTGGTTAGTGGTAATTGTAATGTATTACTTATAATCTGTATTGATAAATGATGAGCAATAGTGCTATAATCTATCTTAATCTATTTCTAGATAATACATTTATATTGGCAACATTAATAAGGCTTCCGAAAATCATTCAAATTAGTCATTAATTGCATCGATTTACCGAATGTTTACATGCTATTACGTAATGGCGATTTTGCGTAATCCGTGATTATGACACGAACACCGTCGTTTATCAAACACATTAGAATTTAGATAATGTAGATACTCTAGTGTAGTGTAATCATATGACCCAAACATTTTAATGTAAAAGTATGGAAGCTGATAAATTAATAAAAATTTTTTTTTGTTATGTATACGATCTTATAATGCTTCATATAGCGATATAATACATATACAATATGTCAAATACATACATACATATATATATATATATATATAAGTTTATTTAAACACAAATATTAATAAATATACATTTCTCAGCAAATAATCTAGATAATTACTTTTTTGCATTGCATAATTTCATTTATATTATTATTTTGACATCGAGGGATTTTTCAAAATGATTTTATCACTCTATTTTAAATCCTAGAAATTAAATAATGCAACTAATATAAAATATTATCTAATTATTTTATATAAAAAATAAAAATAATATTGTATTACTTAATGAAATATATTTTCCATTTTGTTACACAACAACAAAAATAAAATGAACCGGATTGTTACCTCATATATTACCTACTATTAAATTATGTGTTAAATTAATATGTGCAAATTAAAATAAATTGTCATTAGAATATTGTAAAATTATATTGACAGCATTATTTATACATTTATCTATAGAATAATTTATAATATTGTAATATCTTTTAATTTTTTTTAAAACAAAGTTAATATAATACATATTGTAACTATATATAGTCTACTCATGTTGAGGATCCGTTACCTATGATATGATCATATGTTGATTATTTATATGTAATTATCAATATTATTAAATAAATAACCAATGCAGTATAATGCATTTATTCACCAACATTTCTATACACACTACTACATATTGATAACGTAAATCCAACATTACATCTTTCTATGACCTTTGACTCAATAATTATATAATCAGAATTATATAATTATATACCTGTATAAAATGTGCAGTGTAGCATTGGATTAGCGCATAAGTATATATGCAATATATAGGGTACATTTTATGTTGTATGTGTGCATACGATTTATTACATTCAATATATTATAATAGAATATACACTGTACAATGTACACCTTACAGTGTACAGTGTACGGTGTAAACGTTATTCATATATATATATATATGTATATGGCATAGGGTATATGTTGTATATTTTACCATTTAAATGTATACATTATGCAACCCATCACATTTATATAAGTAATCACTGGCGCAATTTAACATTCACTCTAAACTGCCTTTCTTACTACATACTAGCACCATATTATCCTCTAAATTTCTCCCTATCCTCCCCCGCAGCTGATGAATTGCTCGTGGCCATAAAGCCAACAACTGCCACGTGTTGATTTCATTAATGTATCTCCCATCGGTTGGCTTGCCCACCGTATCTAAAATATTCACTTCTCCGATTTCCCTTCACTACCACTCCGACAACTCTTTATTACTATTCCAACCGCACTTCCCTACCACTACGCAAATGTATATTATCTCGTTTTATTTTGAAGCTTATACTGATTATTTTTATAATATTTAATTGGCTGGATAATAGACAATATAATCAATTGAGTATATTTGTACTCTAATATTCTCAGTACCTCCTATTATGTACTCGATATTAGTAGTATGCATTATATCATAACGATTGTATATTTAATTGTAAATGACACCACATTGAAGTAGAGTATAGTTTGTAATATACATTATACACAATAGTAATAATAGTACTCTGCAAATCACTTTCGATGTGTTCATTGTTATATTGACACGTTGCAATAATTCATTCATTTCATATATTTTCAATTAGATTGGTTATGCAAATAGTGTTCGTAAATTCATTATTTTTTGTGGGAAGCTTTTATTAGATATTTCCTAACAAAAAGAATATGTTATGTTATTAAAAGAGTCATATTTTATATTACTATTTAAGTATATAACGTTTATTATTCTATGAATATATATATATATATATAAATGTATATAATTTCCAATTATCTGCTAATTATTCTATATTATCATAAAACAATGTAATATTATGAAATATAACTATATATATTGAATTATTTATAATTCTACCATATTATGATCGAGAAAAGATGCCTTTTTGATGGGTATATTCAATAGATTTGTTTATATGCTATTATATATATATATATATATATATATATTGTATATTATATATCCATATTATATGTATGTGTGTGTTAGTATGTCCATTTGCATTTATGCGTATGTAACTAAGCTTAAAAGGTCGTTGTTTCTCAAACTGCTCGTAATAGAATTCACCTGAAGTAACTAATAACAACGCTTTCGAAATATAATATGCGCTATATATTACATAATATGTATTTATGATTATATATTAGTTTACTTTATCGTATTAAAGTTAAATACATATATTTTATAATTATATCAAATGTATCATGAATATTAATTTATATATATATATATATATTGGTAAAATACATTTTGCAAAAATTAATAATTCAGCAAATTCGTTAAATATTATGTTGATGTGTAATTTACAAATTCTCGGTATTTACTAAATACCATTAATTTATTTATATTCAATATAAACAAGATTATAACTAACGGGTTTAGAATGTATTCATAATTGATTGATTGTTTTAATTATTTCACAATATAATAAATCTATTTTTTCATATACATTTTTACAAATAAAGAACAAAAGGCAGATCAAACATAATGATTTTACAATTGTAAATAACAACAACAATATTCTTTTATAAATATGCAATTTACATAAATAACCTTAGAAAATATTATTATTTTAAATAGATCTTGAAAAAATTACCTTACCTATTAAAAATATACGATCGGGACATAAATCTCTTGTTTTTTAGAAATGTTGATTTTAGCTAAAATAGATATAGTGTCGATTACGTAATTTACGACAATTTTTAATGTCACCATCACATTGAAATTATAAAATATATTAACATATCGAAAGAAATTAAGTTAAACAAGAAGTTACCTAATATATGATTTACAGTAATTATAACGGTTGATTGATTAATTACATTATAATGTAATATAATTATAACATTATAATGTTATACTCCCGGAGAAAAATATGCAACAATAGTTAAAATTATTGTATAATAAATAATCTTTTCATGAATTACGTGAAATATATTTCCATTTTTATAATATAACAATATATAAATTTATGCATAATTGATTTAAATTATATTGGATATCATTTACTCTACTTAATTCATGTATATATATATATATATATATATATATATATATATATATATATATTTATAAGTCTATAGAATCTACGATTATACTTATATATGTGATATAGATACAAATGATGATATTGACCACGTGATTGGTTGACTCACGCCACTATATACAAATCCCATATATAGTTGGAACATATCTTTACTTAATAATATACATAGTGAATAGAGAGGATATACCGTATTCAATAAAACATACGGTTAGTGTATGTAAGTTAGTACTGAATATGGTATGCCACACTATAGTAACCATGACATAGATATTGTAGACATGGGCAGAAGATACAGAGATAAACGGTTATGTGATTAATGATCTCATCTCGTGGATAGTAATAGATTCTTGCGAAGTGGTTAGAAGTATTATGTAATCAAGAGTACCGTAATGCATGTGTGTGTGTAGTTAGTTTGCTGATATCTTATGGAATATGTATTTTGTAAGTTACTGAATATACTCAATATAGTGAATTTTAGGGTAAGTGAGTTGAGAGAAGGGTTGATGATATTGAGGGTTAGTAAGTTAGACGGTGAGCATATTTTATTAGTATATTGGAAAGTTGCAGGTTTTATTTCGGAAATATGTTGTTAGTTATTTTAAAATATGGTTGTTAAATTAAATTACATATTTATTTGTTTATTTAAGGAAAGCTATATCTTGGAAATGTTATTGTTTGAAGAGTTTGAAGAGTATAGTGAGTTGGAAATTGAAAGATAGTGATTAAGAATGGTAGATATATTTTGTAATGGAGGTTTGGTGAGATAGAAGGTAGGCGAGTTGATTAGATATGTGGTTAGATAGTTAGATGGCTATAAGTAGGTAGTTAGTAAGTTAGAATGTACCGGTATACGTATACGTATATAATACTTTACTACCTAGTATATAAGTATAACCAGTGTCGCCAATACGACACTGGTTGATGATATTTAAAATAGCAGTAATTCTGGTTAATTGTATATAGTACCTTAAATAATGTTTTATAATATTGGCATAGTATACCATACAGCTCCTATAGAAGTAGTATTTATATTGGAGTTTGTGGTATGGTTTATAGTTCCTGGTGTAGTAGTATGTGGTATGACAAGCATGTAATATTGATTAATAATTATAATTTAGCAGCCTAACTATGAATGCCACAAACAGCGCATTTCTCACCAGGTCGTGACTCACCAATTATATAACCACTAAGATACGAACCTCCGGCTATTTCTATAGTGTAAGCTTACTATGGTGTATATATACACACTTTGTTCATATTCGTATAGTATTATATAATATGCAATATATATATAATATTTTTTAATTTGATAGTACCATGTGTAATCTAATAAATACATAATATAGACCCCTCATAAATTAATCCAGGTACTTGCTGTATTTATTCTTCAGATCAATATATATATATATATATATATATATATTTATTTTTTATATATAGACTGCTCTCAAGAATAAATGCAGCAATCACATGGATTACTCTATGAGGTATGTTATATATTTATATATATATATATATATATATATATATATATATATATATATATATGTATATGTTTACATAGTTTGACGTGCATATTTTTTTCGTGTGCTTTTACAATAATATATTAAAATCTATCGATGTTCAGTAGATGTAACGTAAACTATGTCCTCGTTTAATGTATACGCGATTCGAGTACATTATATCATATATAGTGCGATGCATTATACCAGGACCTCTTAAGGTTTACTAGAAGTATTAGAGTCTTGACTGTACTGAGGAATTCTGACCTGGCATTTTATGACGTACGGTGCACGAGGATTATACGATATCGGTTTTTCATGCAGTGTATTTTTTACATTGACAGTATAGGAGATGTGGTTTTGAGTGATGCGCTAGTTAGCTGTAATAAATATAGAAAATCAATATGTATGTGTATATATATATAATATATAATATTGACGATTTTATGCGTAAAAGTGTATATTACAGAAAAGCATATTTTTATTACATTTAAATATACTATAATATATATATATAGGTTGAATCAAATTAATATCTAAATTATTGTGCAAAAATATGTATAGATTTGTTTACAAAAATAAATAATTATTTAATTAAGTGTATATTTGGACAATACATAGATATTTAAAGAATATATTCAATAAATACATTAACTATAAGAGATGTATATATAAACGTTATTATTGCCTATACTAATGGTAATGAATGTATATCAATAATATACACACTAATGATACATATTACTATACTTTACTCTATAATATCAAAATATGTCATATAATGCTTATATTCTATAGAGTATATAAATTGAATATATATATATATATATATATATATATATATATATATATATATATACTAATAATGAGAGAGCAATTCGAATACTTTTACCAACATATAAGTATGTCATTAATAATTAATTCAAAGCGTTAATTCTCTTAGTATGGCGTAATGAATTCAATAAAGGTAAACACAATAGTGACCTAGTTCTATTGTTTTAAGATTGAATCACACTACAAATCTAGCGAGAGCATTGCACACTGCGAATTTATAACATACCAGGTTTACTATATATAAAATACAATGATAGTGATAATGTTATGTAAACGAAATCACGACACCATACCGACATCTTAATAATAATAACGTTACCCAAGAAACTAACCAGGTACTTTTAGTTTTATTTTATATAATAAAGGAGAACATTAATTGTATTTGTATTTAAATATATTAAGATTTTATTTAATTTAAAATAATTATATAATAATTTATAATAGTTACATCATCTTGATTCTTGGCTAGAAACTTAGTAATTATAATATGAATATATATTTCTAAAGAATACATATTTATGAATATGTATAAATAAATAATTTATTTAATTGCTTAATTAATCATATACTACTATTCAAAAATAATGTACAATTATCTAATATTTGTATATATTTTATGTGGATATATAAGGTATATATTGTAGCAACATTTAAGTTAAGAGTGTAAAAGTTATGCATATGTTATATTATGTTACAAATTCTTATTCGTTATATATTTACATATGTTTAAAGAAAAATGAAGTTGCACTTATATTTAATTACGCAAATATTACGCAAATATTACATTTCTATCATATGAGGTATTGTATATTTGATAATATATTATAAGTATAAGTTTCAATTGCAAACAATGCATATAATGTATACTATTATAAAGGTTTATAAATAGATTCTCGAAACATTCGATTCGCCAGTTTTTTACATAAAATCAATAGTAATATTTCATTCTATTATATATGGGTAACGTTATCGAAATTAACATTTGAATGTTATTTAAAAAGTACCGTACTGAGCATCAATTATATATAATGAAATTATTTAAAAAAAATATATAAATACTCTGTTTGTATTACTGAAATATATGGAATACGCATTCGTAATGCATTGTATGGTAGATACTACTATTATATCATTTATTTAAATGAGAACATATTAATGCATTATATGTACAAATTTAACTTCGATAAATATATTTAGGTATATCATATAATATAATATTATATTTTAAAGTAAACATATAATATATAAAAAAAATTCAATATGTAAACACTGAAATCTCTGTGTATCTGAAATGTTTCTAGATTTACTGAGTGTATGGTATATATACCATACTCTTATACTATACATAGTATAAATGTAACCACTATATGCGAGAATACTTACCAATTTAATTTCAAATTAAAACTAAAGCTTTATTGTCAACTGGTATCTGCGCTTGTCGGTATATGTATTGTTAATAAAAATACATTAAGTACTATTAATTCAACTATTAATTCAATTATTAAAAAAATGATATAAAAATATATTTATACAATCAACCATGTATAATTATTTATATATAATTTGTTAAAAAATATGCATATATATAAAAACAATCAATATATAAACTATTTGTTCACTTATTATTTATAAAAAGCCAAGGTCATTGATTTAAGTAACCAATATAACTAACCAGAAATGAAAATACATAAGCAAATATTCATTCCTAGTTATCCAACGAAAATTATTTTAATAAACATTATTTATGATATCCTTATTCCGCCGTTCTTGTATGAATATTGAAAATTATATATAAATGTTAAGTATTATTTATTATTAACTATAAGTTCAATTTATGTTCAACATATGTTTTACTTTTGTTTAACTTATGTTCAACTTATGTTCAACTTATGTTCAACTTATGTTCAACTTATGTTCAACTTATGTTCAACTTATGTTCAACTTATGTTCAACTTATGTTCAACTTATGTTCAACTTATGTTCAACTTATGTTCAACTTATGTTCAACTTATGTTCAACTTATGTTCAACTTATGTTCAACTTATGTTCAACTTATGTTCAACTTATGTTCAACTTATGTTCAACTTATGTTCAACTTATGTTCAACTTATGTTCAACTTATGTTCAACTTATGTTCAACTTATGTTCAACTTATGTTCAACTTATGTTCAACTTATGTTCAACTTATGTTCAACTTATGTTCAACTTATGTTCAACTTATGTTCAACTTATGTTCAACTTATGTTCAACTTATGTTCAACTTATGTTCAACTTATGTTCAACTTATGTTCAACTTATGTTCAACTTATGTTCAACTTATGTTCAACTTATGTTCAACTTATGTTCAACTTATGTTCAACTTATGTTCAACTTATGTTCAACTTATGTTCAACTTATGTTCAACTTATATTCAACTTATGTTCAACTTATGTTCAACTTATGTTCAACTTATGTTCAACTTATGTTCAACTTATGTTCAACTTATGTTCAACTTATGTTCAACTTATGTTCAACTTATGTTCAACTTATGTTCAACTTATGTTCAACTTATGTTCAACTTATGTTCAACTTATGTTCAACTTATGTTCAACTTATGTTCAACTTATGTTCAACTTATGTTCAACTTATGTTCAACTTATGTTCAACTTATGTTCAACTTATGTTCAACTTATGTTCAACTTATGTTCAACTTATGTTCAACTTATGTTCAACTTATGGTCAACTTATGTTCAACTTATGTTCAACTTATGTTCAACTTATGTTCAACTTATGTTCAACTTATGTTCAACTTATGTTCAACTTATGTTCAACTTATGTTCAACTTATGTTCAACTTATGTTCAACTTATGTTCAACTTATATTCAACTTATGTTCAACTTATGTTCAACTTATGTTCAACTTATGTTCAACTTATGTTCAACTTATGTTCAACTTATGTTCAACTTATGTTCAACTTATGTTCAACTTATGTTCAACTTATATTCAACTTATATTCAACTTATATTCAACATATGTTCAACATATGTTCAACATATGTTCAACATATGTTCAACTTATGTTCAACTTATGTTCAACTTATGTTCAACTTATGTTCAACTTATATTCAACTTATGTTCAACATATGTTCAACTTATGTTCAACTTATGTTCAACTTATGTTCAACATATGTTCAACTTATGTTCAACTTGAGTTCAACTTAAGATTTTATAATTGTTGAATATAGTATTATAACATATTAATAAGATAAATTAAATTCTATAGAAGTATACTGTCTCTTTCAAATCTAATGAAGTAAAATTATACAATCGTTGATGATATGTAATCTAGTTATTAGTTATTTTCATCGTTGACAAATGCTATGCTAATAGCTATAAACGTTTAGTTGAATCATATGTAGATCCTACTGTAGTTAAAAGTTATATATTTAACATAGATAAAGAATTACATACATATTTACACACACGCAATCTCACGCACATGCACTCACACACGCACATATACATACAAATACAATCAACACACGCATGCACGCACATATGCATACACATACGCGCAGTGAGAAAGAGAGAGATTTTAAAGTAAAATATTAATATTAATCGAAATCCTCCTATTTCTACATATATTGATGTATCATACATGATATATATATATATATATATATATATATATATATATATATATATATATATATTTCACATGCAGGATCTCTAAGGTAGAAATGATGCTTCTGCTACCGTTTACGCTTGTTGCAGCAATACGCTCAGACATTTCTTTGAATTGTACGTGGTCTGATCTCCGCCGTCTGGCGGACTGTCATGGCACAATTACGTCCCCACCGACTCCAGTTACCTCAGTCGATCTGTCGAATAACGCGATGCTTCTATTCGACGATATGGGAGATGTGTTATGGGCATCGGAAGCGTTACTCGAGTTGAGAGCCGATCTATGCGGCCTCCGTTCGATACCGCGTCGTTTGCTATCCGCCACGTCCGGTCTACGCCTTCTCTCCGCCAGGGGCAACCAGCTCAGCCGTCTCGAGTATGCGGCGTTCACGTCGAATGCAGAATTGAGGTGGCTTGCTTTATCCGGTAACAGATTGAGATATCTGGGAGATAGCAGTTTTTCGGGATTACGACATTTACGATATCTCGATTTGGCTGACAACCGAATCTCAGTGATTGACAGGAAAGCATTTCTACCTCTTGTCAGCCTTCGGATACTACTTTTGCATGGTAAGTTAGGCCGTATTGGCAGAATGTCATGAGTATTGATTATCATAAGGCATGGTTAGTGAGTACGATTGGTAGATATAACTGTTGGATAACATTAATGCAGGTTCGTTATTGAGAGTTCGTTGCAGTTAATGATAAGTTATTTTATTTGTATATAATCTAAGTACTCTTATATAATAATTGATTCTCTCTTTGTCAGTATTCCTCTGCATTTGTATTGTAATGTTTTATTCCGGGATATTTATTTTACAAGTAGGTTTTACTCTGAAATTTTCTATGAACTTTCTATTGGAATTATAATTTAAAGTTAGTAATATGTTGCTAAGTTATTGTTATCTTATATTTTCGTAGAGTACAAAATAGTGGATAGCTAGACTATCATTGTTATATTAGCTCTATTCTACGTAGACTCTTTACATGGTAGAATATAAACTTCAAGAAAGTTTAGATATCAAAACGAGAATAGAATACCTGGAAGTATAGTTATTCGGTCTATACCTAAAGTATGGTATTTGCGTTAGCAATATTCAATTATACAACAAAACCTATCACTCTGGATATTTAGAATGGCTAAATTGTAGTCATTGTTATTATTTTCAACACTTGATTATAATAA
The DNA here is from genome assembly GCA_964035775.1 of Osedax frankpressi. Lineage (NCBI taxonomy): Eukaryota > Metazoa > Annelida > Polychaeta > Sabellida > Siboglinidae > Osedax > Osedax frankpressi. Next base: position 4,174,196 of record OZ038317.1, read on the forward strand.
ACAATGGCATATATTCGCAATATGCTTTAAGAAAATGAAACGCAATATATCTATGAGATATATAATATATGTAATACTTGAAAGGAAAGTAATGAATATAGAATATTAGCATAATAAATTATCATTACTCATTATATATATTTATTATATTATATTACGATATAGTTATTTAAATACATTATTCATACTCTTTTAACTTTGCTAGGTAATAAGCTAGTGACGTTCTCTGGTTCCCTGATTCAACAGCTACCTTCCATCACTCGACTAGTCCTCTATCCAGGTCAGTTAATGAATGTATCATCTGCTCCTAGAACGAGAATAATGAGTTTCACATAGGAAATATCGAGAAAACTGTATAAACATTTGAAGTATATAAACAATATGCGTATTATTAATATAAAATATATAATTATATATATATATATATATATATATATATATATATATATATATATATACATATATATATATATATATATATATATGTGTGTGTGTATATATGTGTGAGTGTGTATTCGTGTGTGTGTACGACATATACATTGTATGTGTGTATAGGTGTTTATGTGCGTGAGTGGTTGAATGTATGTTTATATACATATGTTTGTTTATAAAGACTAATATTTAATATTCATCCATATTGTATTATTTATTTTATTAAATAAATATATTGTAACACATTTTATAAATATATGTTTTTCGATTTCATCTATTTTTATTATATCATTGTGATTCTGTAATATTATATATTCTAATTTACTATAATTATATACGATTTTATAATGAAATATCGTCGCATATTACGTAATCGATAATATAACAGGAAACCGGTTCGTTTGTGACTGCCGTTTGCGGCGAATTCGCCACTGGACGTTATTAAGACCACCGGTACGTGGTCACTACAACAATAGCGGCATCGTGTGCTCGAGTCCAGATTACCTGCGAGGACGACAGCTAATGAAATTATTGCCAGAGATGCTGAGGTGCGATAGCACTTCTGGAATATACGACAGAGAGAAGTTAGAAAGATGAATTAGGTAGAACCGGTAAACGGGTTGATGCTATACCATATATGGTTACAACGAGAAGGATGGTCTAAATTATATTTAAGGAATGAATTGGAGATTAAATAAAAATAGGAATGCAAACGTTATTAAGTAAGGTTAGGATGGCAGGTGAAAGGCTATAAGGCTATTCTAGAGTACCAAAATATTCTAATCTTCTTTTATAAGTTTTTTCATGCAAAGTGAACTTTGCAAGGCTAATAGTATTTCACCTAAACTTATAATTATATTTCTAATATCTACTTCAAATCACGATCTAGTTTAAATTAAAATATTTCCAAATTCTTGTCATATGACATATAGTACTATATATTCTCACATGTCGATTCTATAATGTTGGCATTCTATATATATATATAATTAATAAGGATTATTTTGGGCGTAGTAAATAATCTTGATATATGTTATATATAAAAATAATTATTCCTACTCAGTATATTGATATTGAATTACTTTACTATAAATATAAATTAGCACAAAATGACTAAATCTATATTATAGCCATATTATATGTATACATAATAAATATAAAACACATTATGTGTTTAGGTAATTATTGGGATTGAGGATACTTTCGTCTAATACACAAATAATTCATAAGCTAGATATGAATTCAATGGTTATTGTTCTTCTGACGCATATACTTATGTTCTCGTACAACGTACGTCGTACGTCACGCAAGAACGATTTCGTATTGCCAATATGATTAGAACGTATTCTATGATTAGAACGTATTCTATGATTATCCGCTATTTTACAACCCAACTGAATCAGATACGCGAACGGGGTGGGGGAACGTGATTACGACGTAATGGTGGGTGTATACACTGCCCTGACTCTGGCTGGCATGCTAGTTTCATTCCTGACCTGCCTGCTCATGGATCGATTGAAGCAGGTCTATGTACACCGGCGACGAGCTAATAGGTCCGTATACGTAGAGCCCGTAGGTTCTACACCGTAGGGTAACGTTTAATGCATTTCGTTGACGTAATAATTTTTCTAGGTTTATTAATGATATAATATAATGCAATATATTAAATAATATTATATACATTATAAATTATGACAATATAAGTAATTTTATATCTCGAAAATTGTTAAAATTAACCCCATTTAGTTTTTGTTTAATTACTTGCTTAAATTGATTTTCGCATACAAACTTAAACTTAAACGCTGATATTTTTATAGCTAAATGCTTACAACTTGTTCAGATATTTAAATTATATGAAATATTATTTCTTAAGTGAAAACTTTAACCATACTTGTATTTGTATATATGAATAAATAGTAATATATATGAAATACATTCTAAAAATATATAAAATAACTCAATTAAAATATTTAATATAATAATTTAGATTTAAATAACATATATGTTTATATACATTGTAATAATTTATTTTATAGATGTTGCAGTTCGATAAACCAACCAAAGATCTCCGAACATCCTTCACCCAAACACTTCGAAGGAAAATCGCTGTGGAGTGGTCAAAGTGGCGGAGTTATTGCTGATTTTGGATACATACCGGATTAGAAAAATGCCTGCAAGGCATACTTTAATTATAAACTATAGTTTATACTCTAACAGTGCTGAGATAACTTATATGTATCATCTATTTTTTACAATTATGCCATAGTTTATAGTAGATTTACATATAATTTTAAAATGAATTAAAAAAGTATATATATTATTTATAAATAATTTTTAAATTTAGAGAATACAAATAAATAAATCTATAGTAATATTAAGACTAGATATTTTAATAATATCTCATTACAATAGCATGATAAGTAACAATAGAACAACAAATACATAACCTTTCAGTATTACTTTTATTTATAAATCTATAGACTGTTGACGAATATCGTCTGCAAACGTGCTACTGCTTTTATATATTATACAAAGACAATAATTATGAATAACAAGAGTAAATATAGAATTTTGGCTGAATATAATAACATATGAATAATGTGTTAATTAAAATATGAAATAATATATGAAACATCATGAGAATACTTGAAATGATATATATTTAAACAATTATTATTATCTTAATTACGTTTATAATAACATATAGATAAAACGTAAAAAGATTAGAACTCCAATGTGTATGTCAATTATTACTAATTTTTATATTCTTTTTAATACAATTGTACATTGTAAAATACAATTGTACAGCATACCGAATTGCATTTATAAAAAATGTTAAAATGTTGTTTATATTAATTTACTTCCTACATTATTATCAATTATTATTAATTTTGTTACAGTTTCAATTAATATTATTCATATGGCCATTTTATACAAATTGGAATATTCAAACTAATAAATTTTAAGATATCATTTTATTAATAGCAATATTATTCTAATATAAAAATATAAAATTCATAAATAATTTTAAATATAATACTATCAGAATAATTGTAAGTAATTTAAATTTATAAAAATATTATTCAATAGTATTATTACTATTGAATAATATCTTTAATTAATTAATTGCAATTAAATTATAACTTAATGTAGCACATTTAATAATCAGCAGCAGTTGTCACATTACAAAAACAAAATCAATATATAATTTATAGTAAACAGTAAACTAAGGAGATGTGTACATCAATATTGTACGACACATTACATCAGAAATAGAACAGCATAAATGTTATTACAATAGAATATTTGATCTAAAACAGGTGTCCTTTGTCATAGTGAGGATGATTCTCCATCCATTCGAAAACAAAGAATTTCTCGTCCCTGTTCAAATCTTCAAGTATCTCGCTACAATCAAGTTGGATAGGCATTATCGCTATGAAAGAGAACAATAATTACATTGAGGTGATATCTTAGAAAACCGACATCTCTCTTGGGCTTAGTTTGAAATTGAGGGATGAGATATTGTCTGCTAGATTCTCCGAATTCGAGCTCTTCGGTATAGGAATAATACCACGCTGCAAGTGAAAGGCCAGGATCACCTGAAGATAAAAAGCAACCAATTAGTTACAATCGGATCATCGAAATCACAAAACAACGTAATGCACTTCAAATTATAAACTCATGTCCGTAAATACACGTGTCAACGGGGTTCCTCTTGATACTTATCCATTAATGTGGAATAGTTGAAGAGGAACTTGCTTACAGAATGAATAAACTTATAAGATATTCGATTAGGTAATCGCTAGAGATGGGATGAACTCTACAGATCTATTAACTTATGATATCTACTTACGCAGTAATCACTAAACTAACTACTGATCTAAAAAGATGGTTTCATTTAAAAGAATGATTTATGCAAATTCGACAAACCTGGGCAGGTGACCTGGCATGATTGTTGGCAATCTCCTTGACCGCAGGATGTTGAAGGGTATTTGGACTTTGTTCTGTTTTCTGGAAACGATTAGGACGCGAAGGTGCTCCTAGGGGACTAAAGGAAATGGGGGGAGATGGGGGGAGATGGGGGGAGATGGGGAGAGATGGGGAGAGATGGGGGAGTTGAAGGGAGATGGGGGAGATGGGAGGAGATGGGAGGAGATGGGGGGAGATGGGGGGAGATGGGGGGAGATGGGGGGAGATGGGGGAGATGGGGGGAGATGGGGGGAGATGGGGGGAGATGGGGGGAGATGGGGGGATATGGGGGGAGATGGGGGGAGATGGGGGGAGATGGGGGGAGATGGCGGGAGATGGGGGGAGATGGGGGAGATGGGGGAGATGGGGGAGATGGGGGAGATGGAGGGAGATGGGGGAGATGGGGGGAGATGGGGGAGATGGGGGGAGATGGGGGGAGATGGGGGGAGATGGGGGGAGATGGGGGATATGGGGGGAGATGGGGGGAGATGGGGGGAGATGGGGGATATGGGGGGATATGGGGGGAGATGGGAGGAGATGGGGGGAGATGGGGGGAGATGGGGGGAGATGGGGGGAGATGGGGGGAGATGGGGGGAGATGGGGGGAGATGGGGGGATATGGGGGGATATGGGGGGAGATGAAGGGAGATGAAGGGAGATGAAGGGAGATGAAGGGAGATGAAGGGAGATGAAGGGAGATGAAGGGAGATGAAGGGAGATGAAGGGAGATGAAGGGAGATGAAGGGAGATGAAGGGAGATGAAGGGAGATGAAGGGAGATGAAGGGAGATGAAGGGAGATGAAGGGAGATGAGGGGAGATGAAGGGAGATGAAGGGAGATGAAGGGAGATGAAGGGAGATGAAGGGAGATGAAGGGAGATGAAGGGAGATGAAGGGAGATGAAGGGAGATGAAGGGAGATGAGGGGAGATGAGGGGAGATGAGGGGAGATGAAGGGAGATGAGGGGAGATGAGGGGAGATGATATGTACTTAATGTTGCCAGACAATGCTAATAATAATTTCAAGAATGATGATATAATAATATATAAAGACTTGATATAAACTAAAAACTTAAATTGTAATTACTTTAAAGAAAGTAGACTCTGATATTAAAATTTCTTTAAACGAGTCTTCAATCAACAATTTCTATTTTATTTTCATAAAGTAAGGTAGATATACTGAAGACTCATTATTATTATTTAATTCCGCTGATTTTAACTAATAGTAGTCCTGCATTTCAAATATACTGCAACTTTATCATAACTATATGTATTAGAAAACCTACACTAAATCAATTGTTTTCTCATACTTATCTATTCACTCATCTATAAATACTAGTAACATTATTGTAATGATTCGACGGGTCTTTATGCTAGGCTATATTAGTTGATATTTATATTAGTTAATATTTATATTAGTTAATGTTTATATTAGTTAATGTTTGTATTAGTTAATGTTTATATTAGTTAATGTTTATATTAGTTAATGTTTATATTAGTTAATGTTTGTATTAGTTAATGTTTATATTAGTTAATGTTTATATTAGTTAATGTTTATATTAGTTAATGTTTATATTAGTTAATGTTTATATTAGTTAATGTTTATATTAGTTAATGTTTATATTATTTAATGTTAATATTGTTGCTTTTAAAAATAACAATACATTCCAATAAAATAATAATTATCTATAATATAATACAAATATAACTATTATTGTAGTCATGAGTTCCTGATAGAGATTTATCTCTCCTCCTAAATGTTTTAGCCTTATACTTATCAACAACTAATCCACATTACTATGTTAATAATATGTTAATAATATGTTAATAATATGTTAATAATACGTTAATAATACGTTAATAATACGTTAATAATATGTTAATAATTAGTTAATAATATGTTAATAATATTTTAATAATATGTTAATAATATGTTAATAATATGTTAATAATATGTTAATAATATGTTAATAATATGTTAATAATATGTTAATAATATGTTAATAATATGTTAATAATATGTTAATATGTTAATAATACGTTAATAATACGTTAATAATACGTTAATAATATGTTAATAATATGTTAATAATATGTTAATAAGTGACCTACGATAAGTATGTCCTTGACCTCTACGACCAGCACTGACCTATAATAAGTGACCTACGATAAGTATGACCTTGACCTCTACGACAAGCACTAACCTATAAGCTGTGACTACGATAAGTATGTCCTTGATCTCTACGACCAGCACTGACCTATAAGCTGTGACCTACGATAAGTATGTCCTTGACCTCTACGACCAGCACTGACCTATAAGCTGTGACCTACGATAAGTATGTCCTTGACCTCTACGACCAGCACTGACCTATAAGCTGTGACCTACGATAAGTATGTCCTTGACCTCTACGACCAGCACTGACCTATAAGCTGTGACATACGATAAGTATGTCCTTGACATCTACGACCAGCACTGACCTATAAGCTGTGACTACGATAAGTATGACCTTGACCTCTACGACCAGCACTGACCTATAAGCTGTGACTACGAATAAGTATGACCTTGACCTCTACGACCAGCACTGACCTATAAGCTGTGACTACGAATAAGTATGACCTTGACCTCTACGACCAGCACTGACCTATAAGCTGTGACTACGAATAAGTATGACCTTGACCTCTACGACCAGCACTGACCTATAAGCTGTGACTACAATAAGTATGACCTTGACCTCTACGACCAGCACTGACCTATAAGCTGTGACTACGATGCCGTTGGCTTGACAGAAGTCGACAATGTTTCGCTGTTGGCAGTAAAGGTGGCACTCCAACTGAACATTGCTCAACGGGGCAACGTCTCGTTCGTTTCGCTCGTCGCATGCAGCGTTCAGTTGTTCGATCTGCCGCAGACTGAAATTTGATACGCCTGGCGTACACGGTTAGGATGTACTACGGCACTAAATTAGTGGTAAATAAATTTAGAAAATTCTTTTTTTACCAGACATTTTCTACAGAGAAACCAAGAGAGTATTAGGATGAACTACGGCACTAAATTAGTAGTAAATAAATTTAGAAAATTATTTTTTTACCAGACATTTTCTACAGAGAAATCAAGAGAGTATTTGTAATGAAGAGTTCAATTGTCACCGGAGATCTGACTGCAACGCCTCGTCCGACCCCATACCGAACTGACTTACCGAGGCTACGGACTCTTCCGCGTTTAACCATCTTCGACATCGCTCGCCACGTCTCTACGAGGTCTTGTCGAAAATAACGCTTCGAGTCATATCGGCTTGTCAGTCCTGCGGCGGAATTGCCATCATCAACGTCGGATGAGGAGAGGCGACGGATTGACCACGGCGAGTGTATGAGGAGCAGGTCTATGTAGTCCAATTGTAAATCCTGCATGACAATCGCGTATATAACTAAATATATATTAAATGACGTCTATCGATGGGTGAACAATTGAAATTCATTTCCTTACTTATAAGGTATTCTAGTAAATGTATATTAATTGTTTTTACACTAAAACTTATTTGAATTTCTAATAAATAATTAATTAACTTAATTCATACTATGTCAATTTAATTAGACAATTTAACAAAATAATGATTTCAAAAATAACATCTATTATAACTATAGTGTTATACTAAATATGTTGATCATTACTTTTAATATGTTATCTATGCTTTGTTCAACTCCTTCTTCATCGAGATTTGTACGAGGTAATTTAGACGTAATAAACAATTCATCTCGGGAAATTTGTTCATTTTGAAAAGTGTTATGAAAAGTGTTTCCGATATCGACTTCATTATCTGTCGGTAATATTATATTTATGATTAAATTAAAATATGCACATTTAGTGAGGATATTATAAATATGTATTCAAATTAATATTATTTTAAATCAATAAATAACACAAAATATTAGAAAATTAATTAAACATATCATAGTGAGATTCTAAAATGTTTTTATTATAATTACTCCGTTGTAGAATTACCATATGATGGTGCTGTATCAATATGCCGGTAGCCTAGATCTAAAGATTTTCTTAATACTCTATCTAACTCACCGCCTACTAGTGTATATGTCCCTAATCCAAAACTAGGCATTTTATATCCACTCTTCAATAAATGGTATTGTTTATACATTTTAAATAATTTGCTATGAAAAAAATAAATTGTAAAATATATTTTATGAGAAATGTTGTAAATATATCATATTATATAATAATATAGGTATTCAAATAAGAAAATAATTTTACAAGAATTTGTATCCAAATTATTTTAAAAATCTAATATAACATATATAATTAATACTGATTAGAAAATTAATTAATTAATATGTATGTGAATATACTTGTATAATTCAATAATTAGTCTAGTTTTATCATACTAATATTATTCTTTAAATAATAATCAATTCGAGACATTATAAATATACGATATATATATTGCATCGTAGAGATGTAATATATATCAATTATTGTTAATGTATCATATATATTGATATATTTGAAATATATTATATTATTGCCATAATAAAAATACTTATTTCAAATATTAATATGATATAAAAATGGTTTTAACTAAATCTTTTAAAATCATTCTCATTCTCTTTCTAAATTGTAATTGTAATTAGTGATTTCGATGACAGATTACGACAACATTATTTAAGAAATACTTTATATATAAATATAATATTTGAATTTAATAAAGCACTGAAATTATAGAGGTTATTTTTATTCAGTTTTATTTACAAAACATCAATTTTCGTCCACTATTTATTTGTACAAATTTTATATTCAATAATAGATTAAAAATTTAGAATATCTTTAAAATGTAGACGCTATGTATAATTTTAAGACCTCATATATTACTGATATATTGTATGTTTTTATATGATTTTCACATGCATATAGTTTTTATTAAATTAATATATATATATATATATCTAGAATCCATAAATATAAATAATAATGTAATATATAAAATAATTATATTATTTATAAGGATACAATAACTAATATTAAACACAGACTTTTGCTATTATATATAACAATATTTAATAAAGTAATTTGTTTTTATAATTGAAAGATAAATTATTATAGATTAAAATATACAAAGCTGAACATGAATTAATTGCATACAATTAATGCTAATTTTTTTAAATATTCATTGATCTATTGTAAATAGTATTTAGTAATATGTAAAGCATAGCGCGATTTTAAAATAACCAATTAATATATATTCTGAATGTAATTTAATAAATCATCGGATACATATTCATTATTGACTATTCTATACCTACTTTTAATATTCGTATTTCTAATATTGAATACAGACTAACATTATTATCAGAAATATATTTGAAAAATGTATTCACTAATTGGATCTCTATAAATCACTAATATCTATATATGATACTACTAGACTGCAACCAGGTTCAACAATAAACAATATGAGATTACATTAATAGTTTAAATTGTAATATAGCCTTTGTACTACAGTGATCAATTGTATTATTAACGATCATTATTATCAAATAATTGCTATTATAATGAGAATAGATAAACAAGATACTACAGTAATACAGTGTCAATATAGTGACATCGTATCAATCAATATATATTTTGTTACTACAATATTTCATAATATAACTGTATATTTATAATGTCTAATCTAATCTATATTTATAATGTAATTATATATATACATTAATATTTAACTTTTGGTCATAAAATTAATTAATAATTTAAAAAATAATTTTATTTAAAATTCCATTCTTTTATCGATTTGAGCACGACTGCTTTTGGTAGATAACTCTGGAGGCAAATGGATTCTCTGTGAATGAAATTGCTTGTATTATTTCAAAGTATTATTTAAAGTTATCTAAGGTTATGTTATTTTATTATAAATATTGATATAAGCCGGTACAATTTGGTAAATTGAATCAAGATTCTACAACTAGAAAAAAATTGTAATATATTTTGTAGCCATTGTTTCAGGGTTATAAGTTTTAACCCCGGAATAATATGTAACTTACAACAGTATATGCTATTCCGTAAAGTGTCTACTAATAAAGAATAATAACCTATATAAATGAAAACCTTGTATTTAAACTATATCAATTTTATTAGAATCATAAGCGAAAATTATATTTTAAATAAAATCAATTTGTATTAATGAAAATGAAAGAAAATAAAGAATATTGTGATTAATAATCATGATTCAGAATTGAATAAACTGCAATGAAAGATAAAATAGGCTTACCTCTATAGAGAATCGTTTCCTGAACAATTTGAAAGCGAAGAACAGAGAAGGAGCACTATAAGAACATAAAGAATTCTTGGAACTTAATTTAACAATATTGAAGAAACCTGGTGAGAGAGAGAAGGAATGAAAGTTGGAAATAGAAATCATATTAAGGGAATCAAGATATAATGGAAACGGTAGTATAACTGATATTTAGATATAAGTTAGATACAGATGTACGTATATTCTACTTGTAAAAGAGAAAGTGAGGTGGTGGAATAAACTTATGGGAATTTAATAAATTTAAACTTTTTAGTTATATATTAGAATATTAAAATAATATAAAGAATAGCTATTAATATAGATTTTAATATAACTACTAATATAACTACTAATATAGCTATTACTATAGTTACTAGAATAACTCCTATTTAGCTTATACTATAGCTCCAACTCTACCTAATACTATAACTACTACTATAGTTACTTCTGTAGCCAATCATATAATTAATAGTATATAGTATAACTACTACTGTAGCTACCACTAAAACTATTATTATAGTTAATAGTATAGATATTATGTAAAGTTGATAATTTTGATATCAATTTTTAAATTTCATTTTATTATTGATACATTTGATATAAAATATATCCAGACCATGGTACGCTTTTAAGGTTTTGTCTTTCTCTCGTTTCGTGCCTAAGAAGGAATCCACTTGGAACACATAATCACAGAAAGTATGAAGTCGCAGCATTTGGTACTAAAAGAGGCGACGTCGAGGTAGAGCGTGATTACATAAGGTACGGGAGATGTATTGGTGAAGTAGGTGAGGTAAGGGTGAAGTAGGTGAGGTAAGGGAGGATGGGAGTGAGAGAAAGGGTGAGGACGCTAGTGGTGGTGGGAGTTAGAGTGGGAGTGAGGGGCACTGCGATAGATGGGAGTGAGGGAATGGTGAGAGGAGGGTGAGAGAAGGGTGATGAAGATGAAATTAGAGGGCGTAATTAGTTAGTGATGTTTCACAGCAAATGGTGAATATACCTTCTCCAGGAGATGCGTCGGGCAGCTGATCAAAACTACACTCGGCTTATTTAAACTTCGGCCCAATTCAGATATAAATCTGCAGGCATGTCGTAAGTTTTCCGGTGAGTGGCAAAATGAGTCCATGGAGCTCAGTACTGCATATGCATGTTGTAGTGCAGGACATACGGGTGAGTATTAAACGTGTGGTGATGAATTCTATATCGACTGAGCGTTGAGACGGGTATTGTTTTATCCACCACGTGAATCTAATACTTGGACATTGACGTATGCGACATAACGTGAAAATAAAGATCTATACGGTCGCCGGTGAGATAAGAACTGAGTTTGAATTGTATGTCTGGAAACTAATGGGATGATTTAGATGCGAGAGTATAAGAAGAAAGCCTAAGTTACTCTATAATACACTATATTAATTAACTATTTATTATTTAATCTTATCTAATGCGATTAATATTAACAAATTCGTGATAATTGATTAGGTTTTTGATTCTTCAAAAATGTCTTTATATTTGTCAGTAATTCATCCAAATCTGAACTAAATATATTATATTGTTACCATTTAATCGTGATTGTAATAAATGGTTGCAAATTTATAAAAAAAAACTAAGATATTATAATTAGAATAATAAAACATTAGTTAAAACTTAATTATGTTTTTTAATAATTTATTATAAATTACATTATAATAAGTTAATATTAAAAAATAGAAAATTCACTTATTGTGTATTAATATTATAGATTTAATAAATCTCTCAGAAAACCTGTCATCGTATTGAATATTGCATTTGTTTACATGCTCTTCTTGAATCATCACACCCAAGTCATAATAATGGCTTGAAGAATTAGCCTCGTCATCTACCTAATTTTACATATCAATTATTCTAGTTTTATATATAATAAATACAAATTAATAGGTATAGTTATCACAAATAGCTTATATAGATCTAGATATTGGAATGTCTGTACATAACCCGATACATTGAATACCTTTTTTTTATCCGCATACCTCCAGGCTATCTGCATATGGTCTTGATCCTGCGTTTTAGATTTTACCTTTGGTTTGCGGTTTTCCACTAAGGCAGGCAATTCCTGAACGAAATGAGAGAATAGGAGTAAACAGAGATTTATTATAAATAATAGCAATTCAAAATTTCAGATGAATAGAATAACTTAACGTTCATTTAAATGTATGCTTTTACATAATTATCAAAAATGATCTAATATCATAATTTATAGTAAAATGTATTTATAGAAAAACAAAATATTATAATATAGTTAATATCAATTACACAATATTGATATTAAATACTATTAATACAATAGTAAATATAGTTGGATTATGTGTATTATGTATTTATTGAATATAATCGATTAAAGTTATCGACAAAAACTTCAAATAAATTAGCGAAACCGTGACAAGAATTCTAGAGGACTCCGTATATCCAAGTGGGCCAGAGTGTAGGAATATATCATGTCTATTGACTACACCTTCACTGATAAAGAGTTTTCTGATGATCTTTGCATAGCTGCCATAAACATCTTCTTCTATGAATTTATTAATTTATAAATGAAATACGAGATTATTATCGTTAATCTATAATGAATGACATGTTAAATGAAAATATATTATTGTTTAACTGTTTATTTAAATAGGATAAGGTTTATAATTAATATAATATATAAACTGTAGGACACAAAAACATATAAATCATTTATTGATATAATTATGTAAATTAATTGGAATATTAAAATGTGGTAGTTTTACAAACCAAGTAAGGAGCAAGTACCAATCTGTAGTCCTCCGCCTTTTGATTAAAATATAAGAATTACTATATTATAAATTACCCGATAACAATTAATGAATTAAAATAAAATTTAATTTCTCATTGTAATGATGAAATTAAAGATAATAGAATTATGGGAATTAGCAAATTATTTGGTAATCATAAATTGAAAGAGTATAATCACATGAATAATATATTAGTTATAATAGATAATATTAACCAATATATTCATAGTACTTATTAAATGGATATAATAATTCATTAAATTAAATAAATGATAAAAATCAATGAAATTTCTAATAAAATATATCCTACTCAACTTAATTTATATATATATTTTATTATCTCTTATATTATCTAAATAATTGAAATATCTCATATAAATAAATATCAAAATGATTACTCTTATATAGTAAATCATATTTAATGATAATAGTAATTTATAGATAATAAGAAAATTCTAAGTTGAATATTAACTTATGTTAATTGTAAATAAAGACTAGTTAATTAATTAAATATTTGTATTCAAAATCAATTAAATATTATTTTAATTGAAATGCATATATATATATAAAACATATATCTAAAAATCTGTAGTTGTGATATTTATATTTTATTTTCTAAACAAATTCTACAATAAATATTCCAAAGAATCTATTACATAACAGTTATTTCTTGTAACTGTAACAAGAATAATATGAAAACTAAGATGAATATTGTAATACCATATTCAATATATTAATATCAAGATATTTATGATAATGTATTACAATTCCTTCTATACACTATATACTATCTATATACTATATTCTATATAACTAGTTCTAAATATTTTAAGAATTGAAAAAATTACTTCACAATTAAATTTGAATTATATCCATTAACTATATGGAAAATGAAAAAAATAATAATTATGATTATGTGAATCATTGATTAATGAAATATATTAACAAATCTTTTTCATTATTAAATACAAACTCTGATATTTGCATAGATTTACCAAGTACCACACAATATTCTTTATCATATTGCATTATTATAATATATATACAAATATTTCAATATTAAAAATACCTAAAAATGTCTAAAAAACTTTAAAAAAACCAGTAGTTTTTACATTCCTATTGCCCCAGTGAATATAATGAGTTGATAAATGTTAGAAAACAATTGCAGTTTTGCAGCCATACACTTTATACATTAATAAAATAGTATTTACATAATTGGCACATTAAAAACTCTAGTGCAGAATAATTGAAAAACTTTCTCAATCTTTTCAAGTTGTTCATGTGAAGATAAAATAATATGCCCATTTTCAATTTTGTATCCATTATAAATTAGCAATTCATTTCCAGGAAAATATTTCTTCCAGAATTATTAATTAGGATATGATAATATAATTAATAATATTATTACAAATTTAATTGAAGTTACTTTAAATTAAAAATTGCCTTTTGGTAATATAAGAATTTTTTTTTCGTATTCTATTCATATCTCTTTTTGTAGATTACAAGTAACGGAACTACTGATAAGCTTCATAGTAATATCTATAAATTATGGTGATAATGCTTGTTAATCATTTACTTCCTTTTTAATTCTATCCCATTGATATCCGTATAAGTAGTTCAAGTATTCAATCACCGGGAATGTAAATACAAATAAATAATATAAATAAATATATACTATAACTATATAGATACAATTTATAAATTAAATAAACACTACTTTTTTCTATATAAATGTATATAAGCTAATTTTGAATATTCTGCCTTAGCATGTTCTATATGTAAATGTATTATAATTTTCATTACGTTTTAATTAATAGTTATATGAAATAAATGTGTTATTTTAACCAGCTATTATGTAAACGATTTAAAACATTAAATATTAGAAATCAGGAGACATATTGATATTAAAATAGATTCCTACCGGTATTAAATCGGCTTTTATTCTAAGTTATCAATTGGTTACTTTAATGGTGGTACTTATTATGGTTATTTTGATTTCAGAAATAATAAAACTACATAAAATGTGTAGTTTTTAAAAAACATTTAAAACTATCTAGTGTAATACACTGATTATGCATCATTATTTAGTCAGTACTATTTTCTTTTCAACATTTATGAATTTTGACGGAATACTGAATTTAGAATTTATTTATTATCTATATTTACATTAATCTATTGTAATCAATTATAGTTCTTTGGATAGGATCAATATTATATTAAAAATTATTATTTACTATATTCGGGTTATAATAACAATACCACAAAAATATAATATTATTGAGTTTATATATATATTAGATAATTATATTATTCAGGTAATACAATATATTAGTATTTTAAATACTATATATTGTAAATATTGTATATGTATTGTAAATATATTGTATTACCTGAATACTAATATGAAATCATATTTAAATATAATACTCAATTTGTACATTATATGATAAATTTATGATATATTCCTACTCAAATTAATAATGCTTGTTTTCATTTACTTCGATGTATATAGAAACTATAATTTATATGTAATAGATATATTTTTAATAAATAACTTTTATACATATACAATAAATAATGAAAATTCGTTTCAACTTTTACATATATTATAATCATAATTTATATAGTATATATATGTAGCTACAAGTATATAACTTAATTAATATGTTTAAGTATTTAACTATAGGTTAAATGAATAACGGAATGTGCGGGAACATGGGTCGGTAGATAAAACTTCTTTACATCGAATTTATAGATTTATCAATAAATTACTAAATTAGTACAAATGTACTAATTTTATTAGTAATGTTAGTAGTAAATTATATTAACTAAGGATGGTTATTATTAATAATACTAAATAAATATAATTGAACAAAGATTATTACTGTTATTACATTATTACCAAGTTAATATTGTATTATTATAAAAATTTATAAATTTAATATAAATATTTAAAACAATGTTAACTTAAATTTCTAAACAAACCTATATGGGTATCTAGTGAAGTGATACCCGATGAAACAACTAATCGATTTGTATATACCGATGTTTTAATACCCAGACATAATATACTGGAATTAACTGATGAAGAGTTTATATTAGATTTTCTTTTAAAAGATGATTTTTCAAATTCATTCATCATTATCTTTGTTATCAAAATCCTAGCGGTAAAATAGCGCGAATGTCCATCCATTTTAAAAATATTCAGTCTTTCTAAAGTAATTCTATAAGAAATATCATTTTATTTATCAGTTAGACATAGTAACGTTATAAGATGGCTTATAATTATGTTGTTACTGCTCAAAAAGCAACTGCTGTCACTGCATCTGCTACAGGTTTGTAAATAATTACATATATTTCAATAAATTGTTTTATATAAAAATAGCATGTCCTTCCTGTCCCTCGTTTTTAATATTTAAAAACTAATTATCAAATAGAATACTATTTATTCATTTATATACATCTAATATAATGTTAAATATTATTAATATAATTTTATAATATAAGAAAATAAATTTTAATTTAAATTTTAAAATGCATCATCATCTGTAAATTTAACTATAAATAATAATCAAAATATTTGCTGATTAAATTAGATTTAAAACATAAAAATAATTGAGGATCCTTTTAAATTTCTTTGTTACTTTTCTGTTAATTCCTTAATCAGATATAAATTACGAATTTATAAACTGCAATAATAATAGATTTTACATGTGACTACTTTTTTTTACTTGTAGCCATTTTATTTCATTTTCGCATGCAATTTCATTCTTTTTTTTTATAGTAAATAATTTTATATCACTTGGAAAATATATACATATTTCTCTAGTGTGGTATTATTACAACTCATTATTATCAATATACTTAGCTAATTTAATATTGCTGAAATAATTCTTTTCCAATAATTAATTTTAAACTACTTTATATAAAGGAAATAAAATACTCTACAACAAATAAATGATAATATATATAATTTACTATTTTATATTATACAAACAAAGTATAAAGTCAATATTTCAACATTCTCAACAATAAAATCACAGTGAATTTCATCTAACAGTGAATCTGAGAAAATTTCTTATAGACTAGATCTTTAAATTAATTTATTATTAAATAATGATGTCGTAATTTATTGGAAATTGTAATGCGCATAAATCTATATATATATATATGTATTTATATTCAAAAGAATAATTCAGCAGATAAATTGTTACTGGAGACTTATTTCTTTCTATCGTATATTACAATTTCATTTTATGTGCCCAACTAATAAATAAAACAAAAACATCCTCGTGAAAGGGAGAACTGATTCTCAAGTAATTGGTGTTGACACATGAATATAGATGTCTTAAGTAACATTATACATTCATCAATTGAATTCATACTTACAGTAAACACTTAAGTATATTTAGTCAGTAATTAAATAAGGAAATTAAGTCGAATTGCAATCTATAATAATCCTACACGATGGCAAATATATCATGTGGTAAATTAAGCATGTAACTATAAATTATAACCACATTATAAATGTTTACATGTTGGAAGCAATCTTAATATTATTATAAGAATTAGGTTCCTTTGAAACTCTGGAATTTTCCTGGAATAATTCAGGCAGATATAGTATTCACAACAAGCTCTCGTCATGCAATAAACTATAAGCTGGTATAGATTTATATTCTAGATATCTTCCTTCCGAGACTTATGGTGACTCTCCTAGCCTTTATTAGTACGAATATTAATACATTACCATAGGTTGATAAAGAAATTGTAGGTCGTACAAACGATGAAATTATAAAGTAGTCCATTAGCTCTTCAGGAAATAGTCACTAGTTAATTAATGTATCAGATTTATATTTGCTGTAGTATTTTGTATTATTTTCATTAACTGCATTATTTAATATATATTAGTTTATTTTTTTTAGAAATCTATTTAAATATATTTTAAGTATATTTATATGATGTGTTTCAATTTACCGCTGACTACATATGCTGCATGTTTAAATGTTTACTCTATGTTTGAATTCATGTGACTCGTGCAATATTGTACTTGAGATACCTGAAATCAGAAGACAACAGCAGCTGAACAATAGTTGGTGACTAAACTTAATTACCAGTAGCAATATAGGTTTTATACTGCCTTAAAATCATTGGTGTACATTTAAAATAAAATATGTAATATGATCGATTTAGAGTGAATTTTTTTTAAATACATTCTTAATTTAAAATCTATATATATATATATATATATGTATATATATATATATATATATATAGAAGGGTAGTTGTGTTACACAGTGTTTAACTATACTATAGTTGATATTATAAACTATATATTAGAGTTAGTTAATAAGAGAACACTGGTAATGGGTGGTGGTTATTGAACATATGTACATGTAAATCTATATATAGATATGCATGCATATAAAATCTACTTTAATCAATTTTGGACATTTTTCAATTTAATAAATATGAATATATCCTAAAGATAATAGTTCATATAGAAGATATATTCTTTTAAATAATAATTTTCCAAAACCTTAGATTTAAAATATACAAATTCCGTTAAATGAATAAGATATATCAGACCTATATATAGCCTATATACCCTTCTGTACATAGATAATGTATATTGATAATTTCCTCCAATTGTATGTAATATAGTATATGAAGTGTGTGAAGCATATATTATCTAACAATATAGTATGTAACATGATATATCTTCTATATGAACTATTATGTATTTACCCTTCCCTTAACTTATATTATTTATGCATTATCTTATCAACAAAACATATGGTTTGTTTTAATATATAAGTTAGTTTGGTAAGGTTACGATATGATATATCTTTGCAGAGCATTCTTTATATTGCTCAATATGTAATATAAAGCTGTAAATGGAGTCTGTAATCTTTGTAACAATGTAGTAATAAGCATATGAAGAATCACTATCTTGTTAACGTATTTAATAATTATTTGTCAATAATCAAAAAATTAATTCAAATCATATATTAAATTAGGAGTAGATAAATAGATTCCAATTTAAATTACACTTAATTTAGCTTTGCGTATGTTTTAATATATATGTTTTCTATAAGATTACATACTTTATAATCGCTACCCCAAGTTATTGAACCCACATGTCTGATAACCTTTACTCTAAATCTAATCATTAATGTTTCAAGGCATTCCCCTTTACTTACTTCTTTGACTATTTCTAGTTTATTCTCATTAATGTTAAAGTAACTGTAGCCATGTTAATGTTTTCCTAATAAATGTTTTCCTCCCTTGAGTAGCTTAAAATATATAATTAATTTTGTTAAAAATATATTAAATAATATATTAAATATTTGTTTATTTTCAATATAACACATGTTTTGTCTTTATTTATAAAACCGCCAATATACATATATAATGCATTTTAAAACTATATATGATATATGAAATTATATGTTGAATCATTTTTGAAATATCAACCAAACAAATTATTTGAAATTTGCGGAATATCTTATTTTTCAATAACTTTGGTTTTAAACGGCATAACAAAAGTTTCAATGTAGCATTGGACTCATTACGAAAATTATAATATTGTTGTAAATAATATTTTAATAGGAATATAAAAATCATGAAGAATTAATCATAGCATCTTAAAATAAATAAATAAATATTGTGAAGAATATATAAATAATTAAATATTTAAAATAAATATAATATTTTACTGTAAATAGAAGTTTTGTTTGGATATCATCTAATTCTTATTAACATATTGATTCATTTACCGTCAACTCATCTTCTCTTAAACTCATTCTCTAACCTATAATAAAAACATTACTCCCTAGGTAACTCCCTCTCCAATATTGCCTCCCATGTCCGTACTATGCACCTCAACAATACTTAATTCCTTAATGTTACCTTCCACTCTTTCTACCCGTATCTCATCGCAATAACACCCCATCACTCCTAACCCCACCCTAACCTATTCCTTCCACTCCAGGGTACTTATTGATGCCTGGTCGTATGAACGTCGTGATTGCTCGTAATAATCACCTTGAAATCTATGTCGTCGACGATATTGGATTTCACAGTCTTAAGACATTTACGATACTCGGTGAGATTGCGGTGATGAAAGTGTTTCGGCACATGGTCAGTATCCCTTCTATCCAATTTGTCTCTCGGTAATGAGTTATTCTCTAGTGTTAATCCTTAAGGGACATTTTCACCGAGTCTTTAAGCTGACAGTCGAGTTGATAATGCAGAAAATCTTCTGCTTTAAATCTGAAAAGTTGAATACAACAATCTATTTTCATTGGGAATGTAGTCGTGCATTTTTATTGAGTGTGACTGCATATAAATGCATTTTTAATTAAGTTATTAATTCTTAAATATTTTTTAATAATATTAATCAATTCCTCATATTCTAATTTGTCATTTATAAGTATAATGACAGTGCATTACACTTTCTGATTACAAATAATTAATAATATTTTGGATTTTATCAATAATAATATAGTTTATCTTTCTTTACAAAGATTATATATAATATAGTATTCATAGATAAATTAGTTTATTCAAATCTAAGTGGAAGGTAAATATGCCGGAATGAGTTCAATGACCTCCACCCCCATACAGACCGACAAAACCGACAAGATATTCTTGTTGACCAGTAGTTTCCAGGCGATTATCATCGAGACCGAGTTTGTGGACGAGAAGAACACGGACACGCTGTCTCCGATAAGAATTGTGAATAAGATGTCGGCGATGGTGTGCGTTAGTGTCCCTCTCTTGCCGCCACCACCACCACCACCACCACTACATCGCAGCACCCATCCACCACCACCACCACCACATCGCAGCATCCATCCACCATTATTACCATTCCTTCCTCGTAACGTTACTGGTCGGAGTGTATGATATCGACGTGTATCGTTTGCGTGGTCACCGACATCCCCTATAATTGACCTCTTAGGACCGTATCGGGCGGCCCTCCGAGACGGGCATCATCGGAATAATAGACCCGCAGGCACGTATGATTGGTCTCCGTCTCTATGACGCTATGTTTAAAGTGATCCCACTTTCTAAGGACATGACTGAGATTGAATGCTTCAATATCAGGTTCAAAACAATTTCATCTTTTTCTTAATTAATCGACTTATTTTGTTTTTACACATTTATTTTTTATATTATATGTGTTGTATTTATTTTTGGCTTCGAATAATTAATTAATAATTATATAATCTTATTTCTTCCATAAAAATTAAGTAATAATTGTATATAAAATGTTAAAATATAAATAAATTCTCCATTTTTCACTTTAAAAAAATTATGACAATATTACAAAATATAAAAGAAATTATCTTGGAATATATATACAGTGTTTAACATACAAACTTAAATATCAGATGCTAAATCCCTATACATTATCTAGATTAGATGAACTTAACATTGTGGACATGGCTTTTCTGAGTGGATTCAACTATCCTACAGTGATGTTAATCCACCAGGTTAATATTATATTGTAATATGTATCAAGTAGTAGTATAATGGCGCGGAATGCAGTCTGATGCTGTGTGTTACTGAGGTGATGTGTTGCATCATCTGACACGTGTTTAAATATGCGTTTTTACCGTTTAAAAATAATATAAGTCTATGCAAACTATTTATTATTTTAATTTACCTAATTTACATTAATTTTCACTTTTTTATTAATTTTAATAAAAAATAAAATTCTGTTTTCTAAAATTTTTAAAATTTTTCAATCTCAATCTCTATTTATTTTATTATTTTTTATATTCTTCAAAATTCTAATCTCATCGATACTTCCCCTCACATTCTATTCTGCTTAATCGCCGACTTCGCTCTAATAATACATAATAATACATAATATTAAAGGATGCTATTGGACGTCACGCTAAGGTCTATGACATCAGTATTCCTAATAAAGAGTTTGTAACTCGCGACTGGAACCAGGAGAATGTTGAGAATGAGTCGACTATGATCATTCCTGGTTTGTTTTTGTTAAGTTTATTATTTAATCTTCATTTTATTGTTATGTCATCATTTCTTCATCAAATTCACTCTTCAAATGTTTAATTTATTCTATCATTTTGTTAATATTCAAAAATATATATAAAAAGTGTGTGTAAATGTACCTAAATAATAATTAAGTAATTATTTTGGATATCTCAATTATAAATATGAAAATCATTTATTATAAAAAAGACTAAAATCTATTATCATTATTACGTATAATTATCAATGCCAAATAATATTGTACATATTTATAATTATAAATAAAATCTTGTAATTATGTCCAGTTTTTGAGCCATTGTGTGGAGCTCTGATCATTGGTCAGGAAACTATCTCCTATCTGTGTGGAGATGAACACTACTTGACCATTGGTCCTCCTGCTATCCAGGTAACAACAATATCTGCAACAACCTAGAGTACTTCCCAATACCCGCCTCCTATATAAAAGTACCCAATATTGCTATATGTAACACTATCCTAACCACACAAAGTACCTTGATACATATCTTGCAATGTTATCTATGATACTACAGCTAAAACTTAACCACGCCCATACAGCAAAGTTCTTTATATTTCTACATCCCAAACTAAAACTTAACCACGCCCCTACAGCAAAGTTCTTTATAATTCTACTTACCAAACTAAAACTTAACCACGCCCCTACAGCAAAGTTCTTTATAATTCTACATCCCAAACTAAAACTTAACCACACCCCTACAGCAAAGTTCTTTATAATTCTACATCCCAAACTAAAACTTAACCACGCCCCTACAGCAAAGTTCTTTATAATTCTACATCCCAAACTAAAAATTAACCACGCCCCTACAGCAAAGTTCTTTATAATTCTACATCCCAAACTAAAACTTAACCACACCCCTACAGCAAAGTTCTTTATAATTCTACATCCCAAACTAAAACTTAACCACGCCCCTACAGCAAAGTTCTTTATAATTCTATATCCCAAACTAAAACTTAACCACGACCCTACAGTAAAGTTCTTTATAATTCTACATCCCAAACTAAAACTTAACCACGCCCCTACAGCAAAGTTCTTTATAATTCTACATCCCAAACTAAAACTTAACCACGCCCCTACAGCAAAGTTCTTTATAATTCTACATCCCAAACTAAAACTTAACCACGCCCCTACAGCAAAGTTCTTTATAATTCTATATCCCAAACTAAAACTTAACCACGCCCCTACAGCAAAGTTCTTTATAATTCTACATCCCAAACTAAAACTTAACCACGCCCCTACAGCAAAGTTCTTTATAATTCTACATCCCAAACTAAAACTTAACCACGCCCCTACAGCAAAGTTCTTTATAATTCTACATCCCAAACTAAAACTTAACCACGCCCCTACAGCAAAGTTCTTTATAATTCTACATCCCAAACTAAAACTTAACCACGCCCCTACAGCAAAGTTCTTTATAATTCTACATCCCAAACTAAAACTTAACCACGCCCCACAGCAAAGTTCTTTATAATTCTACATCCCAAACTAAAACTTAACCACGCCCCTACAGCAAAGTTCTTTATAATTCTACATCCCAAACTAAAACTTAACCATGCCCCTACAGCAAAGTTCTTTATAATTCTACATCCCAAACTAAAACTTAACCACGCCCCTATAGCAAAGTTCTTTATAATTCTACATCCCAAACTAAAACTTAACCACGCCCCTACAGCAAAGTTCTTTATAATTCTACTTCCCAAACTAAAACTTAACCACGCCCATAGAGCAAAGTTCTTTATAATTCTACATCCCAAACTAAAACTTAACCACGCCCCTACAGCAAAGTTCTTTATAATTCTACATCCCAAACTAAAACTTAACCATGCCCCTACAGCAAAGTTCTTTATAATTCTACATCCCATACTAAAACTTAACCACGCCCCTATAGCAAAGTTCTTTATATTTCTACATCCCAAACTAAAACTTAACCACGCCCATAGAGCAAAGTTCTTTATAATTCTACATCCCAAACTAAAACTTAACCACGCCCCTACAGCAAAGTTCTTTATAATTCTACTTCCCAAACTAAAACTTAACCACGCCCCTACAGCAAAGTTCTTTATAATTCTACATCCCAAACTAAAACTTAACCACGCCCCTACAGCAAAGTTCTTTATAATTCTACTTCCCAAACTAAAACTTAACCACGCCCCTACAGCAAAGTTCTTTATAATTCTACATCCCAAACTAAAACTTAACCACACCCATAGAGCAAAGTTCTTTATAATTCTACATCCCAAACTAAAACTTAACCACGCCCCTACAGCAAAGTTCTTTATAATTCTACTTCCCAAACTAAAACTTAACCACGCCCCTACAGCAAAGTTCTTTATATTTCTACATCCCAAACTAAAACTTAACCACGCCCCTACAGCAAAGTTCTTTATAATTCTACATCCCAAACTAAAACTTAACCACGCCCCTACAGCAAAGTTCTTTATAATTCTACATCCCAAACTAAAAATTAACCACGCCCCTACAGCAAAGTTCTTTATAATTCTACTTCCCAAACTAAAACTTAACCACGCCCCTACAGCAAAGTTCTTTATATTTCTACATCCCAAACTAAAACTTAACCACGCCCCTACAGCAAAGTTCTTTATAATTCTACATCCCAAACTAAAACTTAACCACGCCCCTACAGCAAAGTTCTTTATAATTCTACATCCCAAACTAAAAATTAACCACGCCCCTACAGCAAAGTTCTTTATAATTCTACATCCCAAACTAAAACTTAACCACACCCCTACAGCAAAGTTCTTTATAATTCTACATCCCAAACTAAAACTTAACCACGCCCCTACAGCAAAGTTCTTTATAATTCTACATCCCAAACTAAAACTTAACCACGCCCCTACAGCAAAGTTCTTTATAATTCTACTTCCCAAACTAAAACTTAACCATGCCCATAGAGCAAAGTTCTTTATAATTCTACATCCCAAACTAAAACTTAACCACGCCCCTACAGCAAAGTTCTTTATAATTCTACATCCCAAACTAAAACTTAACCACACCCCTACAGCAAAGTTCTTTATAATTCTACATCCCAAACTAAAAATTAACCACGCCCCTACAGCAAAGTTCTTTATAATTCTACATCCCAAACTAAAACTTAACCACACCCCTACAGCAAAGTTCTTTATAATTCTACATCCCAAACTAAAACTTAACCACGCCCCTACAGCAAAGTTCTTTATAATTCTACATCCCAAACTAAAAATTAACCACGCCCCTACAGCAAAGTTCTTTATAATTCTACATCCCAAACTAAAACTTAACCACACCCCTACAGCAAAGTTCTTTATAATTCTACATCCCAAACTAAAACTTAACCACGCCCCTACAGCAAAGTTCTTTATAATTCTACATCCCAAACTAAAACTTAACCACGCCCCTACAGCAAAGTTCTTTATAATTCTACTTCCCAAACTAAAACTTAACCATGCCCATAGAGCAAAGTTCTTTATAATTCTACATCCCAAACTAAAACTTAACCACGCCCCTACAGCAAAGTTCTTTATAATTCTACATCCCAAACTAAAACTTAACCACGCCCCTACAGCAAAGTTCTTTATAATTCTACATCCCAAACTAAAAATTAACCACGCCCCTACAGCAAAGTTCTTTATAATTCTACATCCCAAACTAAAACTTAACCACACCCCTACAGCAAAGTTCTTTATAATTCTACATCCCAAACTAAAACTTAACCACGCCCCTACAGCAAAGTTCTTTATAATTCTACATCCCAAACTAAAACTTAACCACGCCCCTACAGCAAAGTTCTTTATAATTCTACTTCCCAAACTAAAACTTAACCATGCCCATAGAGCAAAGTTCTTTATAATTCTACATCCCAAACTAAAACTTAACCACGCCCCTACAGCAAAGTTCTTTATAATTCTACATCCCAAACTTAAACTTAACCACGCCCCTATAGCAAAGTTCTTTATAATTCTACATCCCAAACTAAAACTTAACAACGCCCCTACAGCAAAGTTCTTTATAATTCTACATCCCAAACTAAAACTTAACCACGCCCCTACAGCAAAGTTCGCTCTGCTGCTACACACCCGTTGACAAAGACGGGTGTCGTTATCTGCTCGGGGACATGTCCGGTCGTATCTTCATGCTCATCCTGGAGACTGAACGCCAGAACACCGGTTGCAGCACCTCTGCTAGCCACGCCTCTTCTGCGGGCCCCGCACCCGCTACCACCACCACCGGCACCACCGGCGCCACCGTCGCCGCCGGGTCTGGAGACTCTCGCGGACGCTCCGTCCATGACACCACCAAGAATGTGCCGCGTGTCTCGAAAGCTGGAATGCAAGTCACCGACCTGCGCCTCGAATACCTCGGAGAGGTTAGAATGGCATTTCGAGGTCTTTGTATGTCCGGTATTATTGGTAGGCCTCGAAGATGTGTGGGGCTTACTAAAAATTACGTTAAATATTACTTGTGGTAATAATATTTATATTTTCGTGTTTTCTTGATTCACCCTTTCATGTTTCCACTTCGGAGGGATTCTCTATTTATAGTTCGGTTTAAATATTGACTATAAACGATGCCTTAGTCGAAGCATTCAACTGCTCTACTCTTATTATTAATACTTTACCGCCGACCTTTTCATAGGTCAGCATTCCCGACTCAGTGACCTACTTGGACAATGGAGTTGCCTTCATTGGCTCACGACTGGGAGATTCTCAACTTGTCAAGGTTTTCCTTGAGTTTACGCTCCTGCAATCACTTTCAATAGAATTACTTCTTCGTACTTACGCTACCTTGTTTTCTTTGCATCTATTGCCAAACGTATCTACATCAACAACTATATCAATAAGGCATCCATAGAAACACACGTTTCTCTATTTGCACGAAATTAAATTTATTATATAATAGAGAAACATAAATCTATCGAATGTTATTAGTGATTCAAGTTTTGATAATTTAGCCAATATTGTTTGCTCTATTATAGTGGACATGTATGGCTTCATATTAACATAGTTTTTTCTATAGTGATAATATGAAGCTATGTATTTTATCGTGAATATACTATAAAAGTAATTGATTAGCTCGAAAAAATTGTGCACAACATTTATAATAACAGAATACAAATAATGATTCTAAAAAAATGCACTAGAAGAAGCATCTAGGTCTAATATGTAATAACTATTCAATACATTAACAGTTTAATTTGTATTTTATGTTTTAATTTAAGTAATAGAATAAAGTAAATTTAATGTATTTAAATAAGGTATGATAAACAATGACAATAGTATTGTTAGAAAGAAAACAGGAATAAGCAAAAGAAATGAATTGGTATGTTTGAAATATTTTGTATTGTTTGTATTTATCTCATGATAATTATGTTATGTTATTTGTTATGTAGAATATTCAAATAAAATTGTTTTTCATATTTAAATATCTCGAATATAAATTATATATAATTGTAATATTGCATGTTTGAATATAATAATAATAGTTTATGTTTTAATTATAATTATAATAATAATCATATTTTATTAGACTGTAATATTTATTCTTTGACAGTTGACATATTCTTCCTAACATTTTTATAACTTATTAAAGAATGTACATCACTATGTCATAAAGTATCAGTTTGACATGTTGTTAAGTCTATAAAAGTGTATAGTTATGGTATCTTGTTACTCAGAAATGTAGTTATTTGAAGAGTAGGCATTATGTAATTAACTACTTCCAAACATAATTAGTATTCAAATTAACATCTTCATGTATTTATACTACTTAAGTAAAGTTATAAATATTTATAACTAATAATAAATTTGTACATTTCTATTATTAATAATTTATTATGTTGTTTTATTATCAGTAAAACTATTTCTTTTGTATTTTCAACTTTGGAGAAATAATTTAAAATAATAATAATTTAAAATCTCGACTATAGTTTTTATATAGGCTCATTTAATTCATTGTTACACCTTTACATTATTTACCTATTGTTTCATGAGTGGTTTCATTATTTACCTATTGTTTCATGAGTGGTTTTGCTTATTTTTTGTATTCATTTTTATTATTTCAATATACTATTTATTTTATATTGTTTCCTTCCAGTTGTGAGATTAATAAACCTACCTTAACCTTACTCCTCACTCACCTTAACCTTACCCCTCACTCACCTTAACCTTACTCCTCACTCACCTTAACCTCACTCACCTTAACCTTACTCCTCACTCACCTTAACCTCACTCACCTTAACCTTACTCCTCACTCACCTTAACCTTAACACGCAGACAACATACTATATTACCTAGAATAGCATTGAATTATCTAGATAAGATATGAGACATACTAATACTAATACTATCTATTATACTATTTATACAACATTATGAATATTTATTATATATATATATTTATACAAACTGTATCTGCATTGTAGTAAATACAAATTATTTTAATATGATACCAATCATATATATATTTCTATATTATATATAAATAAACAACTTTTTATCATATCCAATATATTTGGCTGGTAACAATCCCGTCCTGTCCACTCCAGCTGCACACAGATGAACATCCTCAGACCGGAACCTTTGTCGAAGTATTGTACACTTTTGCGAACCTCGGACCCATTGTCGATATGTGCGTAGTAGATCTAGAGAAGCAGGGTCAAGGACAGGTCAGATAACTTAATTAATAAAATATTAATTATCAATAAAAGTGTAATTATTTCATCATTTAGTGTTTCTGAGAACCTTATTTTCATATCAAATCTATTAATATCGATTATATCAAATTCTCATACGAGATTGATCCTTCATACATTGATATTACATTGCTACATACATCTATCTTTAGTTGATCACGTGTTCTGGTGGGTTTAAAGACGGCAGTCTGCGAATTATTCGCAATGGAATTGGAATCAATGAATCCATTACCATTGACTTGCCGCTCATCAAGGGTTTTTATATACCTGGACTTATCTCATATGACACCTAGAGTTTTATTTTGTAGAGTTTGGTGAGGAGATCTTAATCTTTTCTTGTCTGAAATTATTTCACAACTATGAATGTAAACAAATTTTTTTTTTTTTATTTAAAATAAATCATATGTACTTTATAGCATATATATGTTATTATACTATATCATATATATATTATTATACTATATTATGTATTTGTTATTATTCTATATCATGTATATATTGTTATACTATATCATATATATGTTATTATACTATATCATGTATATATTGATATATTATATCGTGTATATATTGTTATACTATATCATATATATTATGTTATACTATATAATGTATATGTTATTATACTATAGCATATATATATTGTTATACTATATCATGTATATATTGTTATACTGTATCATATATATTATGTTATACTATATCACTGAATCTAAACATACATTATCAATTTTTATAATTTCATTTTGTACTAAAATATTTATAATAAAAAAACTATTATTTAATATTATGTTAACTTTGCATTTAATAAATAATAATTAATATTAGAACAAGTAAATTATAAATGAAGAGTACTAACTACAGTACTAACTTTACTTTCCATCTGTAAATCTACTTGTTGCTTTATTAGTAACTTAATAATTCAACTATATACTCCTCTTTCACTCTAGGTATCTGGGCTTTGAGAATCAACAGCGAAATTGACAACTACCTCATCTTGACCTTCATTAACGAGACCAGGTTGAAATCTAAGATTCACTAAGACTTGACCACACTAAGGCTTGACTACACTAAGACGACCACACTAATTCTTGACCCAACTAAGCATTGACCGCACTAAGGCTTGACCATACTACGGCTTGACCACACTAAAGCTTGTCTGCATTAAGCTTGACTATACTAAGGCTTGACCACACTATAGCTTGGCCACACTAAGGCTTGACAACACTAAGACTTGACCATATTAAGGCTTGACCATATTAAGGCTTGACCATATTAAGGCTTGACTATATTAAGGCTTGACCATATTAAGGCTTGGCCACACTAAGGCTTGACCATATTAAGGCTTGATTGCATTAAGCTTGACTATACTAAGGCTTGACCACACTAAGGCTTGACTACACTAAGGCTTGACTACACTAAGGCTTGACCACACTAAGGCTTGACCACACTAAGGCTTGACCACACTAAGGCTTGACCATACTAAGGCTTGACCACATTGAGATTGGCCATAAGATTTTATAATTTGGCTTCTATTTAGAATAGCATCTCTGCTTATCTATTTATAAATTCCAATTTTGGTTTCATAAACTTTGTATTGTATCATAAGCTACTCTCTTATAAGCCTTTATCACACTGATAATATCTTATTACACTGATAATATCTTATTACACTGATAATCTCTATTACACTGATAATATCTTATATAACTGATAATATCTTATTACACTGATAATATCTTATTACACTGATAATATCTTATTACACTGATAATCTCTTATTACACTGATAATATCTTATTACACTGATAATCTCTTATTACACTGATAATCTCTTATCACACTGGTAATATCTTATTACACTGATAATATCTTATTACACTGATAATATCTTATTACACTGATAATATCTTATTACACTGATAATATCTTATAAAACTGATAATCTCTTATTACACTGATAATATCTTATTACACTGATAATCTCTTATTACACTGATAATATCTTATTACCCTAATATCTTATAAACACATATCATTATTGTTAACCTTTATGATTTTCAAAATACAACAAAACCCATAACCTGTAAACCCTTACAACAGTTCATGCAATTACTTCACCACCACCCTAATCACTACATTACCAGTCAGCTTATCTTTGTAGAGTCTTGAAGCTCGGAGGACCAGATGAAGTTGAAGAAATTGAATTGGAAGGTTTTGATTATGACCAAGATACATGTTACTCCGGTAATGTAGCCTTTGATCAAATTGTACAAGTAAGTTAACAGCTTTGTACTATTTCTACACCTTACTACACCCTACTACTCCTACTTACACCCTTTTAACCATATTTACACTCTTTCAACTTTACTTACGCGTTTTAAAATACCCTGGTTTCCAAATGAATTTCTTTGTATAAAAGTTATTTCCCATCCTGCATTTCTTCATCTACCTCATACAATATATCATATCCACTCTCCCCATCTTCATTAGCTTACATCTTACCCTATCTTCCCCTAAAACAATACCTCCAACAACCTAGCCTACCACCATATAATCTCGATACTCTGCTTTATCTTCACCTACCTCCTTAACTCCGCATATGAACAGCATTCCCCCACTTTTTCATCACTCAATATCATCTGCATACCCTCTACACCCCCTACATAATGCTCATTACATAGCCTACCATCTCCCTCCCCCTACATAATTCTCATTACATAGCCTACCCTCTCCCTCCCCACTACATAATGCTCATTACATAGCCTACCATCTCCCCCTCCCCCCTACATAATTCTCATTACATAGCCTACCCTCTCCTCCCCCATACATAATTCTCATTACATAGCCTACCCTCTCCTCCCCACTACATAATGCTCATTACATAGCCTACCATCTCCCCCTCCCCCTACATAATTCTCATTACATAGCCTACCCTCTCCTCCCCACTACATAATGCTCATTACACAGCCTACCATCTCCCCATCCCCCCTACATAATTCTCATTACATAGCCTAACCTCTCCCCCCCCCCTACATAATGCTCATTACATAGCCTACCATCTCCCTCCCCCTACATAATGCTCATTACATAGCCTACCCTCTCCCTCCCCACTACATAATGCTCATTACATAGCCTACCATCTCCCCCTCCCCCCTACATAATTCTCATTACATAGCCTACCCTCTCCTCCCCCATACATAATTCTCATTACATAGCCTACCCTCTCCTCCCCACTACATAATGCTCATTACATAGCCTACCATCTCCCCCTCCCCCCTACATAATTCTCATTACATAGCCTACCCTCTCCTCCCCACTACATAATGCTCATTACATAGCCTACCATCTCCCCATCCCCCCTACATAATTCTCATTACATAGCCTAACCTCTCCCCATCCCCCCTACATAATTCTCATTACATAGCCTACCCTCTCCCCCCCCCCCTACATAATGCTCATTACATAGCCTACCCTCTCCTCCCCCCCACTACATAATGCTCATTACATAGCCTACCATCTCCCCCTCCCCACTACATAATTCTCATTACATAGCCTACCATCTCCCCCTCCCCACTACATAATGCTCATTACATAGCCTATCATCTCCCCCTCCCCACTACATAATGCTCATTACATAGCCTACCCTCTCCCCCCCCCATATCTACACCTACTGCGGCACCCATTACTCGACCCCTACACCCCCACTTCTAGGTGACCACGACCTCTATGCACCTGATCAAAGAGTCCAGTCGTAAAAGAGTCGCAACTTGGACTGCTCCTAATGAAATCAAGTTGTTTGTTGTCAGTTGTAACCATTCCCACCTGATGATTGGCAGCGGTCATGAACTCTTCTACTTTGAGTTCAAGGATGAATGCATTGCATTGGTTACGTTAGTCCCATACAATGGAACAACAACAATATAATGACAACAATAGAACGACAACAATAGAACTACAACAAGCATTCTCAAACTCTTTGAACTCGTGTCAATTTAGTATTTAAATTGATTTTCTAGAATATTGGTTTTTTCAATTTATTTTAGAACGACTCCTACTTAAATATCTTCTCATCGGTGTTCAATGTTGACATTTAGTTGCTAAAGTGCAGTGCAGAAATATAAGTGCCAACAACGTATAGGAAGCCTAAAGAGGAATTTGAAGAGGTCAAGAGAGTATTTATTGCATTGCATCTAATTCTAAGTTTTATATTCGCAGGCATCGTAAAATGGAGTATGAAATTGCCTGTATTGACATTTCTCCCTTGGGTGAACAAACGTATTGTTGTGCTATTGGTATGTGGTCGAGTGAATCTATTCACTTGGTCAGTCTGCCAGATCTCAACACCTTGCTAACAGAAAGCATTGAAGTCGGTTAGTAGTTGGGAAGGTGTCATTATTTAGTTCTTATATTGTAATGTATGGTATTGAGTTAGGAAGATGTCATTATTTAGTTCTTATATATTTACATATTTTCATTTTGTTTCACTATCTTGTGAAATGGAATATGAGAGGAAGTGAGAATTCAGTTGATATGAATTATAGATTAAATATTATTTATGTGAATTTGAAATAATTTGATATAATGTGAATATATTAAAGTTTGGATGTACAGAGAGAATTACATATTAGGTTATTAAAGATTGTAATTACATAGTTTGTAAATATATTAATTATGGATACTTCATGGATTCCAAAAATAGGCTGAATGTAAATAAATTTGTATTGTTATAATTGGAAGACAAATCAATACTATAAATAAATATGTATTGTTATAATCAGAAGATTAATCAATACTATGAAATAAGTACATATTTATTTACAGTTACAACCTATGTTAATTTAGATTTCTCCCCGTAATATACCAACCCATATATTAACCTTATTTCTTACCTCATAACTTTTCTTTTACAGAATTATTGCCACGTGCTATACTACAAATGAAATTTGACGATACTAACTATCTCTTAATCACAATTGGAGATGGAACTCTGTACTATTATGTGATGAATGACGATTGTTCGTATTTATTATTATCTATAAAAATCTTTAACGGTCCTTTGACTGAAGACTTGACTTGAGATAATAACTCATTATGAACAGTTATAAGAAAGTCAACGGAATATTACCTACCTTTCCTCTTCGCAAGTTTCCTCTATACCCCTCCCTCTCCTAACTATCCCTTACGACCGCTATTTCCCAGGCACCAGACTCTACAATCGTAAAAGGGTGGTGCTGGGCACTCAGCCCATAAGTTTGCGTTGCCTGACCGTGGCCGGAAAACCTTCCTCTGTGTTTGCCTGCAGCGACCGACCGACAGTGATCTACTCCAGTAACAACAAGATTGTGTTCTCCAACGTGAACCTGAAGTCTGTGAATCTGATGTGTCCGCTAAACGCCCAGAACTACAAGAACAGGTGTTATGAGTTACTCGTAGTAGAAATTGCCTGCTACTACCAGCCAAACCATTCCTTCTGCTTGACGCCCCGAACCACCACCCCTTTATGAACGCCCCTACCCACCATCCCCATATCGACACCCCTATCCACCATCCCCATATTGACACCCCTACCCATTATCCACCTATCGACACCCCTATACACCACCCCTACATGGACACACATATCCACTATCCCCCTATCGACACCCCTACATGGGGCCTCTAACCACTATCTCCATATTGACACCCCTACCCACTATCCCCCTATCTACACCCCTAACCACCACCCCTCCATGGAACCTCTACCCACCATCCCCCTATCAAACCCAGCTTCTGTCCAATGGAGAACAACACAAAGTAATTAAATTTCTACTCAATATTTTTATTTGAATATTTATATTTTGTTCTAAGATAAAAAAGAGGAAATGTTTTAAAATATACTTTTCTAATTCAATCTAATTCTCCACCTTACAGCCTCGTTATGGTCAGCGAAAAGGGCTTGACTATTGGTCAAATAGATGAGATGCAAAAGTTACACATTCGGACTATTCCGATGGGTGAGACTGTCAGGTATGTGATGATAATTTGATATATTTTCAAAGTCATGTCCTTCTCCCTGATACATGTCCTCCATGACCATGTTATTCTTTTAATGTTCTGTCATCTTCTCGTGGTAATTACAAATTATCTTCTGCAAAAATATATATTAGTTTCTCATGAATTTATATATATCTCAAGAAATCTCGTTATTTATTATCATCTTGGATTAAACTTCGTTGCTAATTCGGGCCCTCATATTTCCTTTGTAATCGTCGATTTCAGACGGATTCACTACCAGGAGTCCACAGAGACATTTGGAGTATTGACCTTAAGGCAGGAGTTCAAGGATGCTAGTCGCAATAAAGGCAAACCTGTCAGCAAGGTACATTGCATATAGGAAACTGTGATACCAAAAATACCAATTTAATAACTCACTATTCATTATTTTAATTTGATTTACTATTTTTTAAACTGTTACAGATACTAGTAGGATGTTATGAGATTTCTATTTATAGAAATGCGTTCAGCTTATCAACTATATCTCACTCATCATCCACGATATCTTATCTTTAGACTTTAGACTTTACCTTCAGTCGAGTTAAACCCCTTGCAATGTTATCTCCTAATATCCTTCTGCGTTACCACCTTTGACCTTATCTTGACCCGCAGTCGACCCACAATATCACGATTGCCAACAACACCAAGACCAACCAGATCCACAACTCGACTGCCACTCACGATATGGACGAAATTGAAACTCATTCGCTGGTAGTCATGGATCAGAACACCTTTGAAGGTCTTTCTCTCTAAATCGATTATTCTATATCTAAACCTTTCTCTAACTTCTTCTCTTCCTCTCTCTAACTTCTTCTCTTCCTCTAATACTCCCTAATATTTGGGTTTACCTCTACTCTCCATATCTCCTCATTACATCTACTTTTGCATCGGACATGGACTAGATCCTAGACATGAACTAGACCCTAGATAAAGTAGTACTAGATTAGTACAATGCTATAATCGAGACTTGTGTGTGGTACGCAGTAATAGTGTAGAGTTGTGTGATATATAAACATATCGGAAGACGCCGGCCAGCTTGACCAACTGCTATAACTGGTTTGGTCACTGGTTACCATCCTGCCGTCAATTACCGTATCTGTTTATTTCTTAACGCGAATTCAATTGTAGAACTAAAATTCGGCGACTAATTTCGGAGTTCCTAATCCCTCGTACCTTTGCTAACAGTTAAAGCGGTATTCCAGTTCTTGCCTTTCGAGTTTGCCAACTCCTTGTCGATCCTGAAGGTCGACGACAGCAGCGAGTACTTTGTAGTGGGCACCGCCTATATGAACGACGAAGACGCCGAGCCCCAGAGGGGACGTGTCATTCTGCTATCTTACGATAGGGGTTTATTTAGCCTCTCAGCCGTTGTATATTAACTTTGTAATTGCTTCCTTTTAAAGCATTTTTCATAAACTTGAAGTAGATAAATGATCTTGTTATCTTGCAAGTGGTTGTTTGATCTATATGTCCATCTATCCTCATAAACAACAAATTCTACTAATCCACAAAACAAACAACTCTAGAGTTTTAATAAACAACACACTAATCTTCATCAGAGACGGATAAGATTATTCAGGAATGTTACATTGAAGTCAGCGGTGCCGTTTACTCCATCAACTGCTTTAGAGGAATGATCTTAACTACAGTAAATAGCACGGTATGTACATCTGCCTTACACTACCCCGCTCTATCCTGGACTACTCTACTTTACCCCGCCATGCCCTACCCGTCCCGCCCTACCCTGACATGCCCTTCACTACCCCGCTCTACCCTGCCCTACTCTACTTTACCCCACCCCATCTTACGTCGTCATGCCCTACCCTGCCATGCCCTTCACTGCCCCGGCCTACCTTGACCCGCCCTACCCTGCCCCGCCCTACTCTGCCCCACCCTATCCTACCACACCCCACCCTACCCGGCCCTACCTTCATTAACCTTCACCTATTTCAAAAGATTCAAGTTTACGAGTTGGTTATGTCGCGTGAGAAAGAGATACGTCGTGTTTGCTCAGCATTCAATAACATCATCACATTGCTGTCTAAAGTGCAAGGAGATTTTGTTCTCGTGGGAGATCTGATGCGTTCGATTACCTTACTTCATTACAAGGAGATGGATCATCTCATCGAAGAGGTTTCAGATTCTATTTCGATGATAGTAATTTTGTACAAAAAAATTAATTCTAATTAATTTGTAATGATAAATTTACACTACCAAATATATTAAAATTATTTTATAAAATGAATTACTCATAATTAAGATTGATTTAAGATTTCAGTTTTTACACTATTCATCATTTTACTCTTCCTTCTAATTTATATTCTTTGTCTAAAACTAATAGGTTGCAAGAGATTTCAATAGCAATTGGATGACTGCTTTAGAAATACTCGATGAGGATACTTTTTTGGGAGCCGAAAACTCTTCTAACATATTCTGTTGCACAAGGAAACAGTTGGTAACATTTAATTGGAAAATTAGTTCATTATAGTTAAACTAATCTACAATAAAACATAAAGTTTTAAATACCATATATTTTTCTTGAATATTTATCAATTTATTTAAATCGATATATTTATTATATTTTCAATTTCAACACATTTATTAATTATTCAATGATAATTGTATTTTTCCTCAGCGTTGGATCTGACAAGAATATTCTTGTAGAATCTGGACATTTCCATCTGGGAGAGTTTGTGAATGTCTTCCTTCAAGGTATACGGTTGAAGAAGTTGTCTCTAGGACTTATCTTTATGTTTATAATGGAACAATTCACTGAATTTTCCTTATTCACTCCTTCACTTATACCCTATACTAAACTAACTTATACCCACATATATCACAGGATCACTGGTGATGCAGAATCAAATAGATAGATCTTATCCTACTGATGGATCCACATTATTTGGTGCTATTAGTGGGTACATAGGTATGTATCTAGTTTATTATTATACCTTTATTATAGGTTACTATCTTAATAGTGATTATATTTTGTATTAAAAATATCAAAAACATCAAATTAATAATATAATCTTAAAGTTGATTAACACTTACTGAAAAAATAAACTATACAATGAAATTGCAATATTCCACTAAAAAAATACTTACGATATTTTAATATTTATACTTTAATTATATCAATGCTAATTAACTAAACCTAAATTAAAAAGTTATATAAATATAAAACCTCCACTCGTCACAATAAGAAAGTGGTCATATTTATAATTAAATATAATACTTTTATTTAAATAAAATCTAGTTTTTTTGTAAACATTTGTATTTCAAATATCCCCTTTGACCATAGGATTCTCTACAAGACTAAATGAAGAAATGTTTTGCTTGTTATCGGAATTGCAACTATCCATTGAAAAGAATATCAAACAATTTGGCAATATTCGAGTTACAGAGTATCCTTTTTAAAATAATTACACTACCAATAATCAAAGTGAACATGTATGTCATGGAATGTGTATTCGCATAGAGAGCTCAATTATAATTCGTGTTGCGCCGAAACAACATTAAATAACCTTAATCGTATTCGTAGTTATCGCATGTTCTCAAATGAACACCGTAAAGTTGAAATGAACGGATTCATCGACGGAGACTTCGTCGAGATGTTTATCGATATGACTGTCGAAGAGCAGAAGAGTATCGTTAAGG
The DNA here is from genome assembly GCA_964035775.1 of Osedax frankpressi. Taxonomy (NCBI): domain Eukaryota; kingdom Metazoa; phylum Annelida; class Polychaeta; order Sabellida; family Siboglinidae; genus Osedax; species Osedax frankpressi. The sequence goes on from OZ038317.1 coordinate 4,213,103, forward strand.
ATATCGATGTTAGTTAATGATTAGCTTGCTTGATATGTGTATAATTAGTGTATTTAGAATTATTTTAGTTTTTGTATTTATTACAGAACAAGTAAACATACCTTTAATCACATTCCTTTGTTTATTATAGAACTTAGTTGCAATACGATGTATATCCTTACAATTCATATATAGCTGGAGAACTTAGTTTCAGAAAAGGTACCAACTGTTGATGAGATCGTCAAAATCATGGAAGAACTTTCAAGAATTCATTAAAGTGATTATTGTTTTATATTTGTACTCATTTTATTATAAAATAAATATATTATATATTTTCAATCTGTGTTATTTATGTATAGTATATCATACATTGAATATTTTAGTTAATAAATAATAATAAGGCCATGATATATTTGAATATTATAATGTGTAATATAATTATTTAATTAAGAAAATATACAAATATAATATTTTAAAAATTCCAAATCCAGCATTAATACCTTGTTATAAAATCAATAATATTAATTTAGTGAATTTTGACAAGAAATATATTTCATTTAAAGCTCAGTAATAATTATAGATTTTATCTATTGTTAATATGTGTAAGATTGACGTGTTATTGGCATATATAAGATATGAGAAATGTAAATATAACGTCTATATTTTAATGAATTTACTATACTTAATATGATTCTTTTAATACATATGGGAACTTTTTTTTTAGATAAAGTAATAGTGACTTGATGATGACTAGTTATTTGTACTTTATTATGTTTTAACGAATATTAAATAATATAAACTACCAAACCAATCACGTGTAGATGTTATGAATGAATACACAGCAATTTTTTTTTTTGGAATATTCCGGACAATTCGGTAAACATATTCCGAACTTCTGCACAAAAAATGTACAATTTGTTCTAAATTATATTTATTACAATTTGTAAATCAATTGCATGAATAATTAGTTACAATTTGGAATATTATTTGCGAAATTAAAATTCCAAATTAATTATTCTGGAATAATTGGTTACAATTTGAAACATTATTTGCGAAATTAAAATCCCAAATTAATTATTTTGGAATAATGGTTACAATTTGAAACATTATTTGCGAAATTAAAATTCCAAATTAATTATGGAATAATTGGTTACAATTTGGAACATTATTTGGAATTTTAATTCCACTTAATATTAATTGTTTATTAATATTAATTGTTCATGATAAATTGGTTATAATTTAAAATACATTGAGTTATGAATAATATATATACATGATTGTATATGTAAATAAGATTATTATGAATATTTTTATTTAAAATTTATATACACATATGATTGAAATATTTTAACATATTAAATAGGGGTGAATATGGGTTAATATTAACTGATTTACTTAAATTGTCTATTTAAAAAATATATTAATGATGTATTAACCGTTAGTTCAGGTCATTATATTTTATTTTTTAAATATTCAAGATTTAAGTCAATTATATTCTACAATGCAGGTTTTTACATCATCACTTGGAAATAAACAATATAAAAATGTATTAAATTAAATTTAAACTAATAATCGTCTGCATAAATTTAAAATATCGAAAATAAATGCGATGAATAAAATGGTAACGAGTACTGTTGAATGAGTAAATCTTGTGACATGTATTATGTACATTGTACGCAATAATATAAAATATGGGTCAGATACATGGTCATCGATAATAAATCCTGTCAACGAAATAAATTATTAGTTAATACAATCTATTATTACCAGCTATTATTTTATATAAGCGAGTAAATAATATGTTATGAGATATGGAATAAAATGTTGATGTTACACAGAGTAATTGTATAATATGCTTTATTTGTATGTAATATTAATGTTAATATCTGTAATTATATTAGCGCATTATCAGCATAATTGTCTGTGATTTTTATTCAGATTTATAGTAATCTGTTTTATATATTTAAGAATATTGAAGGATCTTATTAAAAAGTTAATTTAGAAAAATAGGTCATAGTATAATATGATTGATTTGACGTGTTTTAGGTATACTTATTGTTTGCACATCCTTATAAGACCACTATTTTCTTAATTGTGTGGGGTAATGTTTTATACGTTAATATCCGGATAGTATACTTTTAGAATAATTTTTCTACAAATAATTACATTAGTAAATCAGTTTTAAACTTCAATAGTTGTATATAAGTATATATTGATGGTAAATTGATATTATAAAATTGAAGTAAATATTTAATGATAGGTGAAATTACATGCTCCATACTTTTATTGTAAAATATACGAAGAAATTTGCCACGTAAAATATTTAGAGTAATGTCATAATATTGATTTTACTTTTCTCAACCAACATGAGTTTATAGTTTTTTAGGTGAGAACATATTAAAAATACAATTATATTATTAGGGTTATATATGTTATTAAAATAGTTATATATGATATAGATATCGTACTATATATATATATATATATATATATATATATATATATATATATATATATATATATATATATATATATCAGTATACAGTATACCGTTGATACAGGATCATTATTAGCCATTCTTTTATGTTATATATATTATGAATATTAATATGTCACCAGTTGTGATTGTATCGATAATATCTTATTTAATACTTTTTTACTAATTTAATTAATACGAATTTATATTATAATTGGTAAATACTAAATATAAGAGATTTAACAGTAATTAATAATATAGTTATAACCAATAGCATTCAATAATAATTAAGAATGTTATAATACAATATTACAATTTTCCAGATGATTTATCATTAGTAATTATATTAAGGAAGCCTCTACATTATAAGAGAATATTCATTATATTAGTATACATCATTTAAGTATAAATTCATTGATGTATATTTGTGTTAATAAAATTCATATATAGTTTTCTTTATTAATAATTTCTTATTATAAGTAAAATGTATCTGAAAGAATATAAATTTATAAAAATATTGAAGTATTATATTGAATTTGAGAAATTATACATTACTTGGTATATTATTCATATATAAAAACTATATGACAAATAATGCACCTTTGAAATAAATATAGAGTTTTAATATGCTTTAACGTGGACAATAAAAATCGTGCTGATTTTGTTATAACATATATAAAGTCAATGCAATTTCAAATTGGCTAGATCCACATGTTTGAATTAGTTACCTAATCAAGATCCGTAGATAATTTACAAATATTATTTTTTAATCCGATTTTAGTATAATTAACGGCATTAATTTAATTTATTTATAAACCAATATTGTTAATACATATAATTTATCGCGAAATATTTGAATATATTTCGTTTGTTAATTACTTTTGTTAATATTTTAAATTGCTTATTTCTATAAGTCATGTTTCATACTTATATTATCCATATTACTGTATTTTGTTCAATTTTCATAATAGTAATAATTAATATTGATCTATATCCATATTATATTATCATCTAAGATTACTAAACAATACTTATGAATAACTAGCCCTCCAAAATACCTAAATGTGAAAAGTATATCGATGTAAAAGTTCAATAATCATGTAATTTTATATTTTAATTGGTCAAGTCGTATTTTAACCGATTAATTTGTTTATGATACTTTATATCATTTCTTTATAACTATAAATAAATTAATATAGTTTATCATTTGACAGAGAAAACTATTTACAACGATTTCAAACTATTTTCATAAAATAAGTTATATTAATATTATACTCGACATTATAATACGATTATATTGTTTATTTTATTTAAAAATACAAACTAAAATCTTAATTTATTAACTTAATTCAAATAAATGATTTACTTTAACTTCCAGGTAAATTAATTAGGACTTAAATGATAATCACTACTAGAATATCTAGTAATTACAATACCAATATAGCATGTATGGTATATAATCAATGAAGAGCTTCCATCTCATACTAGGTACATTGGTAAAGTAAAAATATCATCATATGGTTAAAACTTCCTTAGAAGCCACTCTTGGTTAAAATATCTTGGTTTAAATAAGAGTCAGCTAATGCATGCAGAATTTCTGATCTGATTTAAAGACTCATTTCTATTCCGGGTAGGGATTCTAACCACTGACCTATTGTTTACATATATTGCGATAGTATAGCTATAGTTCCCATAAACTCATCAATCTACTATTACATTGTACTAGTGATATAAAATTAGATATATCTAGATTAGATTATTAAGATATATTAGAATATATTCTAATTTATAAAAAATATCTAATTTCCGTTTAATATATATTTTAAAACATCTCTATCGGATAACATTGCATATGAACATTGATAACATAGAACATGCCATTCTTATATATAATATTAATATCATATATATGTAACTATTAATTTCTATAAGTATTACTCTCAGTTATGAAACGGATATAAGAATAGCATATATATGTTATCGACATTTATAATTGTTTGAAAATAAAAAAATAATATTATAATAATACAATGTTTTTTAAACAAAGATAAAAACGTGGAATAATCAGAGTAATAATGAAAGAGAGAAATCGCCGACCTTCTCGTCTGGTAAAACGAACGTCACACCTCCTTTACTCAATTCTGCGTTCTATGAGATTCGAGTAAGAGGAGTTGTAAAAAATATCTAGATAACCAACACCGTATAGAGGATTAATATTACACATGATCACAATGATGTAACTAATCGCAGATCGCGAATATGAAATATGCACAGAGTACGAAATGTACTCTAGTTACAATATAGTACTTATGGTAGCTCTCATTATTTTGGGTATTTTCGAGATCTACCTTTCGAACAAATAATAAGAAATTAAAAATGTATCAATTATGCAATACGTTAATAAATTATCATCGTAGCGTGAAGATATTTTCGTTATTATTACGCAATAGTACTGCTAGAAAAATAGGAGAGTGAACAATGCATTAGTACGTCCGTTCTAACCTAGATATCGGCACTACTACTAATCATGCAATTTAAAGTGGGTACGGATTATGTAAACAACAGCGATTGTATTGAAATCGTCAATTTTCATACTCCAAAATGTTATTCGTATCTCTTCTACGTTTTCACTATCCAACTTCGCTTTATATTCTCGTTATTCCCGCAACATTTATATACAAAAAAGGGAGATAAATATGAAGGGAACCGTTACTAAATGGATTGACTTCGCTATATAATAAACTTGCGAGAATGTGGTCTGGGACAATAGGTAGATGCTTTCTATAGATAACCATAGTAACACTGCGACGTAAATAGGTGTAGCTAAATTCGTTCGTGTTTTACGGCATTTGCCCAAACGTGCTGCGGCCAGCCGGTCCTAATTCTCTCGGCAACCGGAAACTGGGGAGCGGAACTACTCTGAGCCGTCGTTCCAACCGCACTTGCAGGGTAGGTCTGTTGTTGCATGTAGTGTTGGTGTTGCTGGTGTTGTTGTTGTTGTTGCTGTTGTTGTTGTTGTTGTTGGTGGTGGCTATGTTGCTGGTGGTGACCGATCCGACGCTGCAAATCCTCCTGTTTCTGCAGGTGCAACTGGTGTTGGTGGTTACGGTAGGCCTGCATGTGGTACAGGTGTTGGTAGCGATCGCGCGAAGCCTGCGCTTCGGAGACGGACGGAGCGTAGTTGGAACCAGCGGACGGCTGCGTTGCGTTGGAAGTCGTAGCGGCCGTATCGGGCGTATCGTTACGGCTGCGCGTATATCTTCCACCGGATGTTTGCGTTTTCGCTATTTCCTGTAGGAGAGAAATTAATAATTAAAAATAGACATACTAATATCATATATATATATATATATATCGAAGGAGTTACATTTATAAATTGAAAGAGCTGAATTTATAAGTTGGATGAATTGGATGCACACGCTACTTAATAGAATATTAAATAACTTAATATTATATAATATAAATGAACTTTAGTTGAAAAAAAATGAAATATATCTATTTGTAATCTTTTAAGTAATCAATTTTCCTGTTTCGCTAGAAATTAAAATATAGAGTTATTTTATAACAAGTAGATTATAACTATCTTTTACTTTATGGATTGCAACTAAGTTAATCAATGTATGAAATCAGTCATTGTTAAAGTATTTTGTTGAATATTTGATTTGAAATTGGAATTTAGTGCAAATTTTGAAACACTCTCTCTCCATAGTTAGTTAAATCGTATGTTAGTCTGGCTTTTGATTTATTTATATAATCAAATCTTATAATTAGTTTATCGGGTGTCATATCAGTACATATTTAGTATAATCGGGACGAGGGATGGTGTAATAAGGGAAAGAAAGGTAAGAAAGAAAGTTATTTGCAAAATGATAATGGTATGCCATTTATAAGTAATGTTTTCATCAATCCAGAGCATTACATCTGACTTCAAATAACTAAAATGATTTAAATAGCTTTTTTGGAATAACAATATATATATATATATATATACTCCACGTCAGAAATACAGAGAAAAAAAGAAGTTTACATTGATTCTGTTAGTTCTATTTAAGGTCCAGTTCAAATTTATGTTCTCTTAATACTTATCTTTATAATTTGCTTAATTTGAAATTTAAAAAAATATTGATAATATGAATTTGAAATTTATAAAACAAATAATTCACTACATTGCAAATTCATTAACCATTACCATTAACCATATTTTCACTTTAATTAATACCAATTTCATGACTAATATGAAAGCTATAATAATCAGACCATTATATAAGAATAATGACAACTCTGTACTAAGAAACCATCTATTAATAGAATTTTTGAAACAAATAAATGTCACCATTTTGAACAATTATTTATATTAGGATTGGATTCAAAATTAATATGGATTTAAACCTATAGGTATTAAGTTATAACTCGATATTAACCAAATATTAACCTGTTCTGTTTTATTTTATATATATATTATTAATAATAAAACATCTTTTGATGTAGTTGATTATAACATGTTAATAAATAAATTTAAATTTTATATTTTTACTTGTATTTAAATTGTTATTTTTATAATAGCATGTTTTAATTATAATGAAGTAGGTTTATATTCTAAAAACTATGGACATTCTAGAAAAATCTAGAAATTTATATTCAAAAATTATATTTTTAGACATATTTTAATTTTACTTTATAAATATTAATTTGATATAAAACAGCTCTAAGAACTATAAATACAAATATAACCCATAATAAAGTTATTAACACATCTATCTTACTTTATAAAGCTACACTTTTTTAACTGGAACACTTTATTTACTAAGACATATTATTAATATATAGTAATCTACATATTATATATAATATTAATATCAACGAGTTTATGTTAAGAAGGAAGTAACTATATTTTTTGAATCCTTAAAAAAGAATTCAATTAAATATTATGTATTTATAAATCTCTTATAAAAACCAATATTAAATTTTTGTATAGAACTTATTAGGATTATTAGTATCGAAAATATGTATGTATTTAAATTATTCAAATGTATTTTAAAACAATAGAGATTTGTTTTTATCATCGAGTTTTAATATCTTTTTATTTTATTTTTATTTTATTTTTTTATTTTTCATCACAAAATTATTTAATTGTTGAATATATCATAATAATTATTTCTAAATATATTATCGAATGCTAATATTACTAAACAAGACTTTATATAATTGCGTTAATATTTTAATTTTAATAAAATTAACCCTTAAATTATAGAATGGCGTTTCGTCTTGTAAAGTTTAATTTTACTTTTGAGTATGTATTTAATATATTTAATAAGGAATTCTATTCTTTCACTTATTCTACTTACATATTTGCCCATACATGATTTCATTCATACACTCATATGTTTATGTGTAGCATGTAAATATGCTGCAGTAACACAATTGTTATTGAGAATTAATCATTACGGGATTTTTTAAACTGATAAAACTATTATATATAGTATATACAGTTAACTCCCATACACATATTTATATATATATATATATATTTATATATATATATATATATATATGTATATATATATATATATATATAGTATATATATATATATGAATAATGATTTATACCGCTATCAATAAATATGTAAATTAAAGTACTAGTGCAATATGCAGCCAAATCCTAGATAAACATTCTATTATACTAAGTCCTGGAGAACGGGCAATATCCAACTCGCATATCTATTAATATACAATATCTCCTAATATACAATATCTATACGATTAATAGGTCGACATAATATACACACATCTTAACCGTGTATTTTTCCATACCGGGTGGTGAGGTAGCCGCCAAGAGAAAACAATTACATTTGATATCAACTCTTTTACCGGTGTTTATAAGGGGTATTCTATAGTACGACTATAGTGGCCATCATTAAAGCAAACGGCTAATTCTATGGCGAGTGTGAACACATACATACGAGAACTGACCATTCAGACACCACCCTTTGTAGTGTTAGAGCCACTTTGGGATATTTATTATTATTAAAATAGTGCGATATATATATATGCAAATATATATGTATATATATATATGTATATATATATATATATATATATATACACCCTATAGGGAATGAGGAAACTCGTGAATCAAACTTCTCGATGTTTCTCTACACTTATTAAGTCTATTCCTCAATTGGGGGCATTAGTTATGGTCACACAGAGAGAGAGAGA
>OZ038317.1:4221973-4229473 GCA_964035775.1 Osedax frankpressi
TAGAGAAATAGACAATATAATATATAGAAATATAGACAATATAATATATAGAGAAATAGACAATATAATATATAGAGAAATAGACAATATAATATATAGAGAAATATATAATATAATATATAGAGATATAGACGATATAATATATAGAGATATAGACAATATAATATATAGAAATATAGAAAATATAATATATAGAAATATATTATATAGAGAAATAGACAATATAATATATAGAGAAATAGACAATATAATATATAGAAATATAGAAAATATAATATATAGAAATATATTATATAGAGAAATAGACAATATAATATATAGAGAAATAGACAATATAATATATAGAGAAATAGACAATATAATATATAGAAATATAGAAAATATAATATATAGAAATATAGACAATATATTATATAGAGAAATAGACAATATAATATATAGAGAAATAGACAATATATTATATAGAGAAATAGACAATATAATATATATAGAAATATAGATAATATAATATATAGAGAAATAGACAATATAATATATAGAAATATAGACAATATAATATATAGAGATATAGACAATATAATATATAGAGAAATAGACAATATAATATATAGAAATATAGAAAATATAATATATAGAAATATAGACAATATATTATTTAAAGAAATAGACAATATAATATATAGAAAATATAATATATAGAAATATAGACAATATATTATATAGAGAAATAGACAATATAATATATAGAAATATAATATATAGAGAAATAGACAATATAATATATAGAGAAATAGACAATATAATATATAGAGAAATAGACAATATAATATATAGAAATATAGACAATATATTATATAGGGAAATAGATAATATAATATATAGAAATATAGACAATATAATATATAGAGAAATAGACAATATAATATATAGAAAAATAGACAATATAATATATAAAAAATAGACAATATAATATATAGAGAAATAGATAATATAACATATAGAAATATACATTATATTATATAGAGAAATACCCAATATATTATATAGAGAAATAGATAATATATTATATGGAGCAATAGACAATATATATTAAATAATATATAACATATCTAATAAATTAACTTTTTATAATTAATTGATATAAACTTTAAACGATGAAATACTAAATATTTTGTCTTTAAACTATCATAAAATATTATTAGCTGTTCATTAACGAATCCATTAATTTTATTAAAAAATATGAAAATAAAGAATATAATCTAGAATGTAATATTCTAATCACTAGAAATGTGATGTTTGTTATGTTTTGTAATAATAGTAAATATATAAAATTAATATATTTAATACAAATTATAGACAATAAGTAGAAAAATATATATTAATATTGTAGCGAAATAGTTGTTGATAGATTTTTTATAGTAAATATTGTATGGAATTAGCACTTTTGATATTAACTAGCGATATAGAAAATACTTTTGTAATAATTGATATTACAACTTTAATATTAATATTAAAATACTATTTAAAAATATATTTTATATAATAATTTGCAACTGTAGAAATACTCTGATATCTTGGTTCGTTCATAGTAAATAAAAACCCTATCGGTCATCCTCCGTGCTCGGTTCTTTGCTGAACTCGTCATGCCACAGATTGCTGACCGAGCTCTAATCTTGATATCGCTACGCCTCAATGACAGTCGTTTCCTGACTTTAGAGGTACCCTCCGACACCTTTATTATAAGGCAGTCATCGAGTATAAATTTAATGAATTGTAACTACTTTTTTTTAATAATATATTTAGATTTAGTTTTATTATTATTTTATTAAACTATCAAATTTCAGATAAAATAACCAATATAAATAACATAAATAACGTATTATTGATAAAATAAAAAATATACAAACATTATTATTATATTCAATTATTATGATATATAATTATTATGATATATTAAAATTATTTATATTACATGATTTTAAATTTAAAAAACCATGTTTTCAATATTTTAATATTCATTTTATTATTATGTGAAAATTACAACTATAAAATTTGTAAAAAGTAAAAACATTTCCATTGTCAAATTATTTTTGCTTTCTTCTCAATATTTATCAATTTATTTCTAATTGTATAAATATTATACTCGTTATATTATAACTTATTTATATACATTTATTTACTTTATGATATTACATTCTATTATTCATATTAAATTAGTTATAAGTTAGCTTATGGTAATACATATTAGTTAATTTAGTTAATACATATTAGAATAAAAAAAATTATGTATAAATAAATATTCAAAATATATGTAGGATATATTTAAATGAATAATTTTAATATAATATCTTCGATTACAATTTAATTGAATTCAATAAACCTTTTCCTTACCGGCTTTCATTAGTTCTCGAATGTTATCTTTCTGATTCCTAGGTGGCAGGTAACCGCGTTTTCGCAGTTGTTTAACCGTCCAATGAGTGCCTCCGATTGTGAGCGTATAACGTGCTGGGGTAGCCACCTGGTTGGCGGAGTGTTTGTGGATAGATTAATCTAGTTGCCAAAAGAAGTAAGGGAACACTATACCTGCATATCTGAGAATACATCAGCATAAGATAAATAAATCTTGGATAATCTTAGTTTATAAAATTAAATATATTTTACATCAATTTATTTAAATAATTCAATTATTTATAAATAATAAGTTTTATAAATCTATTATGAATTATTATGTAATTACAATATATTTCTAATCTGCGATATATTTACCAATACTATTACCAAAATGCACGAGTATAGATTAGCATAAAGTATAATTAAATACCTTGTACAGTAGGTATGCGACGGCAATGTTACCATAGGCAGGGTTGCTGAAAGCAGAAGTAATTGTCTCACCAGCTCCAAAAAATTTCAACATTGCTAGAACATCGACTCCCCTACAATAAAATAATACAATGCACAATTCTATTCCAGATTATTTTATTTTTGTTCATAAATAATAAATATAATATTCATAAAATATAGAAATCATTATTGGCAACCAGTAGAAAAACGTAATACCAATTATAGTTTAATATGTAATTATATTTTATATTAAAATTTAGTTTTTGATATTTTTTTTAAATCATATATATATTTATATATTACATATATTACATATATTACAAAATCATCAAAAAAGTAAATTATTATTATTTAGAAAAAAATTGAAATTATATATATTTGTAAAAAAAAAAGTATATTAATAAAAAAGCCAAATGAGATATTCGGAAAAATTTGCTAATTCTGCGAAATAAACAAACATAAAATTATATTAAAATCTATGGTTACAAAATATGTTTTCACTTGGGCGAAATTAATCAATAATTTCACCTAAATATTGGTTATAAAATAAAAGGACGTGTTTTATTTTTATTCCATATTTTAATATAATTTAAATTAGTTGGTAAACTTCACAAAAATACAGAAAAAATGTAAAACCAAACAAATTATAATTTAACTCTCTACAATTTTCTAAATACTATAAAGTTAAAGAGTCTATTGAACTAAAATCTACTTACAATGAATACATTCCTAACAATGGCACTAACGATATTGCGACGTAGTAGAAAGAGCCGAACCAAATAACGGACGTTGCCACATGTACACTTATTAATATCTTACCATATTCTTTGTAAGCCTTCTGGTAACGCTGAAATATACTCAGTTTCTTTTCTTCCTTCTGCGAAATTCGCCTTAGATTAATGAGAAATGATAATGCAATGACATTTACATTAATATTGTAAAACATGCTTTATGTTTGATATATTTAATGTATAAATATCTCGTTGGCTAGCTTAAACAGTAGATATAATTAAATCTATTCATTTAAACATGCTTGTCTTCATTGCTAGATTGTAGTTGCGTCGAAGTTGTGAATTGACGTATGTCAGCAACTAGGGTTGCACGGTAGGAAGGGTAGCTATTGCGGAATGCAGTCGAAGGAAAGATACCGGAGGTCCGACGATGAAAGGCATTTAGTCGGACTGTAGCAAAACTGCTACTGGATCTCACGAGATGACAACTTCCAAGAGGTCGTGATCTTGCAAGTTTTATAACTGTTAAGTTTAACAAAAAAGAGATATATAAATCATATTACATATTACAATTAAACCATATTACAATGGTATATAAATCATAAATATATATATTCATATGTAATGCGAATATAATTTGCAATATTAATGGTGTATATAAATTTGTTTTTAAACTTGCTTTTAAGATTAAATGCTTATATAATATGAACTAATGCAAATTAATTCAGAGAATTATAAATATATTTGAAATATTATATTATATACTTGTATATTAATTAAATTTTGTGGGATACTCGACACCCACACATATATGTATATAGTTAGAGATATATGTATAGAGTAGTTTAGTTTGATTGACAGCTTTTTTTCACAATGACAATGTTACACTACTGGAATTTACTGGAGACCATTTTCTTGTATATTTATATATACAGCATAAGAATATATATCACCACAGATGGATGTGGATGTGGACTATGGACCTGCTGATATGACAATATCATCTTATTACAGTTTCAAAAGATGAAGATATTCGGAGTTGAGGTGGAATTGAAATGGAAATCATTATGTATATTTCATATTTCATATTCAGTAGCAATTATTACTAGCAACATCAGTGAGTAATGGATAATTGCATGGATACATTGCATGCAGAAGTCTATGTATAATACTTCAATATTTAAAGTTGATATTTATGAGGAATATTAGGATAATCAAGGATGAATTTCTTAAACAAAGATAATTAAAAAATCCCTTTCAAGTATAATAGATTAGATCTTGGTAAGAAAGAAACCCCTAATAATAATTACATTTTTAACTTATTTATTTTATTTCTATTAAAGTAAATACAGTTATATTGTTCATTGTGAATAATGTAATTGAATATGCAATCTGTATAATAAGTCTATCATTAGCTTCTAAATCATGCTGCCTAGAACTTTCTAGTAATGTATAGATAGTAATATCTTTATTTACCACTTAATATCTTTATTTATGTTTTAATTAATCCGATATGTATATATAATGAGGCTTCATTGATTACTATTATTTCATATTATATTAGTGTACGTATTATATTTATATTAAATATATATATATAATATAAGTGAATATATATATATAATAAACTACCTATATACATATATATTTTTTATGAATAAGATAACATTAAAATAATATAATACCATATATCCAGGACTAATATTATAAAATATATATGTTAGTTATTATACTATGTTTCAAAATAGATGGTATATCCATTATAATAATATAAGGTTCGCAGTCGATCGTAACATATATATATTCTACGCATAAAGTGTTTATCTTTAGTTTGATTTGAGTTATGCTACTACTACAAGTATACAAAGTATATATAAGGTGATATTTTGCAGAAAAAGAATGCGAGTTTTAATCGTGTTTACATCTTGGAATATGTATAATTACTATAACTTATAAGAACTATTATATATTATATTATACATCATATTTATTATGATAACCATCTAAGTATTTATTATCGTTCAAGAATAATGAAAGTCACGTAATCTGGGTTAATTATAAAAAAATCACAATATGAACAATTATTTATTAGTCGAATACAAACCTTCAAAGATTTTATCATGTTTAAAAATATTATTTAATAACTTTGTGGAAGATAGCATTATATATTTCATAAATTATTAAAATTAAGTAGATTGATAAATTAAATTTTAAAAATTTCAAATAACATTATATAACAAACAAAAATTTTCAAAACCATTCGAAAATGTTATATGTAGATATAATAAGGTAAATAAATTAGAATATCTATATCTTCGAAGTTGTAACATAAAGATTGTCATAATTTGTAGCAGAAATATAAATACTTGAATCCAATGTTATTATAATAATATAATACAAATAATGTTATATGTAATGAATGTTTATAATTCTTTAACTAATGATAATATATTAAAAGTAACAACATTTACTAATTACTCATGTGTTGTAAATTAGTGTTATTTATATCTCATAACAAATAAAAGAAACTATAGATTCTATTAATAATTGTAATTCAAAAACCTCAAATGACTTTACTAATAATATTTTATAGAATTATAAAAAAAGTTTCCACATACTTACTTATTCCTCTCTACTATTTTTGTAATATTTGTTTTAGAAATGTAAGTTTTTCAGACAAAAATAAACGTTCCTTAATTATACCAATTAATTAAAAACTAGATAAATAAAATATAAATAATTATAGACTACTGTATGTATTTATAGTATTAATTTAATAATACTACTGTATGTATTGATAGTATTAATTTAATAATACTACTTTATGTATTGATAGTATTAATTTAATACTACTACTGTATGTATCGATAGTATTAATTAGTACTATGACCAATTTTGTATTCAGATCATCAAAACGAATTATTTTGCGAGAATAATTTTTCTTAACTTGAAAACATTTGATACTTTTTATCATTCTCACAGTTTATTGAGAATATAATTAGAAAATTCATTACTCACTTCCTATTTTCAATCGGAATTGTATCTTCCATTAAAACACTATTTTACACTGTAAAATTGAAAATATCGAGACAGGACAACACATTTCTAGAAGAAACTGTGTAGCATTATCCTCCTTATTACATAACATACTCACCTCGTTATATAATATTTTGCATTTAATAGAGATTTTTGACTGTACAATGTACATTGTACAATATACACTGTACAGTGTACACTATACACTGCACATCTTATAATATATTGTGTATAATACCCACATCACAATTTAGAGGGTTGTGCTTTTATTTTAGTAAGGATAACTTTCCTTGATAATATTAGTAATCTCATGAATATGGAATCTAAATAAAGAATATGTCCATAGCTATACAAAATAATTCATAATAAAGTTATTATAGTTTGTAATATAGCTGGAGTTGAGTTGTGTTAGATATATAGTTATCAACACAATTTGTATAAATATTATACAGTGTTTTATAACATCAGCTTATTTCCTATATTTTTCTAAAAGGGAAACATCTTCTTATATCATCATAATAGTAAATACAAATTATATTCACCAGAGATCAAATCATATACAGAATTATTTTTATAGTTTGATAAAACTCATATTAATAATCTTGTATAAACAAATACGTTAGGCAGATTTGTATATAATACATATTATGCTAATTAATTTCTAAATAAAGATTATTTTGACATGTTGTATTTTTACATAAGTATATAGATAATAATTGGAAATATTATAGCTATACACATGTTATATAGCATATATGTAATATTATATATTCAGGTTGGGTTGTATACTAAGTTATACAATGGTTACATGATCATATATTATCAGATTATAAATATTTAAATTTTATAAATTATCACTTACATATATAATTAATAAATTAATTATTTCGAA
>OZ038317.1:4234473-4243386 GCA_964035775.1 Osedax frankpressi
GTAGTAGTAGTAGTAGTAGTAGTAGTAGTAGTAGTAGTAGTAGTAGTAGTAGTAGTAGTAGTAGTAGTAGTAGTAGTAGTAGTAGTAGTAGTAGTAGTAGTAGTAGTAGTAGTAGTAGTAGTAGTAGTAGTAGTAGTAGTAGTAGTAGTAGTAGTAGTAGTAGTAGTAGTAGTAGTAGTAGTAGTAGTAGTAGTAGTAGTAGTAGTAGTAGTAGTAGTAGTAGTAGTAGTAGTAGTAGTAGTAGTAGTAGTAGTAGTAGTAGTAGTAGTAGTAGTAGTAGTAGTAGTAGTAGTAGTAGTAGTAGTAGTAGTAGTAGTAGTAGTAGTAGTAGTAGTAGTAGTATTATAATTTAAGTGGTGTATGGAATAGAAAATGGATAGGTTTTTAATCTACTTTTAAAAATTGGGATCTATGATCTAACTGCATAGGGAAGGTTGTTCCATAGCTTATGTGCGTAAATAGAGAATGCAGTTTCTTTTATACGTGATAGATTGGAGCAGTTATAAGTAAGTAGTCTATTGGGATTATTGTGGTAAGTCAGTGTAAATATTTTGTAAGTATTACAAATATTTATTACTTTAGTGAATTGGAAGCCAGTTATGGAGTTGAGGTAGGGAGTACTATGATCTTACTCCTACAACAACAATATTATAACAAAGATGAATCTATACATATAATTATATAGTATACTATATTAATTAATTGCAATAAATTAATTATGTTGAACATAATAAATAATGATGCCATGTTTAATATTCACAATTTAGATAATACTAATTCACTGTACATCGGTTTACAATGTACCCTGTACACTGTACAATGTACACTGTACAATGTACACTGTACAATGTACACTGTACAATGTACACTGTACAATGTACACTGTACAATGTACACTGTACACAATGTACACTGTACAATGTACACTGTACAATGTACACTGTACAATGTACACTGTACAATGTACACTGTACAATGTACACTGTACAATGTACACTGTACAATGTACACTGTACAATGTACACTGTACAATGTACACTGTACAATGTACACTGTACAATGTACACTGTACAATGTACACTGTACAATGTACACTGTACAATGTACACTGTACAATGTACACTGTACAATATACACTGTACAATGTACGTTGTTCATCAATTGTAGTTATTGTTGTAATAATTTATTCATGATTCATTACCTCTTACACTCGAATCTGATTAAACAAACCTCAAGCCGACGACTTTAGATACAATAGATAGAGAAACTTCACAACGCATTTCGTAAATCATCTTTAATAAGAAAGGTTCATTAAACTTTATTCATTTAACTAATTAGTGTTCAATTTCCAGTCAATTTTTAGCGATCGATTTTTAATATAATTATTATTTAAAATATAATATAATAGTTTGTTTAATTGAATATATATAAATATATATATATATATATATATAAATATATATTAATATATTAATATATTACATTCTCTTTGAATTCAATAAAGAATATGGAGTCTAGGAGGCTGAGAGGAATTGCTTATATTCTGTTGACTATTGGAATTCTACTAGCAAGTTATTTGTTAAGGATAAACTTTGTTCTTAGAGAATCTATATTATATATATATATATATATATATATATACTTTAGTTACATATAAGCTTTACGTATAGTATACTATATAATATATATTAAATACGACGGGCGATATATATGTATATATATATATATATATATATATATATATATATATATATATATATACATTATTATAGTTTAGAATTTGTATTTATTATTTATTTATAAAGTAGTAATTTCTAAATCAAAACAGAACTAATTAATATCATTATGATATCATATGATCTCTAATTCATTCGGGTGACAATTCATTTTAGTTCTAAAAAAATAAGCGAGTTATATAATGCTATATAAAGTAGTAAATAATTTTAGAATAGAGATATTCTGTTTAATAGACAATCTTTGATTAAAACAACCCAGGAAAATGTCATGACCAAGCTGAATGATGTAATCACTACTAAATGTGTCGCAATGATTCAATCTCGGGGTTTAGCAAATCCTCGTCGCGTATGTTTACACATGTTGTTTATTTAGTCAAACTCTCAACGACACGATTTAGACCACGGCGAGTCTACTTATGACAACTTAATGATATGTGAATACCATAATATAAATATACGCACATATTTAGATTAACCAATGAGATTGCTTCAGTTCTTGTTGAATTAAACAATTAGTATTTTTAAATCTTTGAGAATTATGATCGTGCTATCTAATAATTGTTTTCTTATGGTTTTTAACAAGTGTGTATACTATATATATATATATATATATATATATATATATACATACATAAATATATATATATAATCCTCTTAATCGTGTAGACGTAAAGACAATTAAAAATTAATTATAATATGTATTTTTTCAAATGTATAGAATTTTTATTTAAAAGCTTCATAAAAGCGTCATTTTCTTAATAATCACTACATATAAGGTATATCACAACTATTGTTCAATATATAATTCATTACATTGTTGTATGGTACAACACCATGATTTTCTAGATATTATTATTATTAAAACAAATATTTACCAAAATTACAATTACAAACAATTACAATTACAATATAATGGTCTAATTTCAATAATATGCGAAAATTAAAATAACATTTGAAAACATGTGTTCAAAAAATTCCATATATAAATTTGATATTAAAGCAATAAGAATATATTAAAATATATTTTATCTTTACAACACATTTGTTTTTATATATATCTACGTATATATATTTACAACACTGTAATATTTTCTTTTATACCATCCATTTTATATTCGATCCAGATCTCAAATATATTTTTTTCTATATCCAACGATTAAATGATTTCTTTAATAATGTTTGCTGAGATTTTAAAATTCAATTGTTATACTCTAATTGTTAATATTGCGAAATATGTTTAATTAGAAACTTAACATAACTTAGTGATACATTTTCAGATTGACTTTAGTAAATGTATAATTAAGGTTTTTCAAACTACTTTATATTGAATTGATACTTATAAGTTTTAAAAAGGTATTTATTTACGTACATATATTTATAATATAAATTTGAATATAAAATAATATTTTACAGAGCTATATGATATTACTAAAACAAAACGATACGTACATATTATATATGAATTAAAGCAAATGGCATAACGTCTACAAATGGGTAATTTATGCATCAGATAAATATGATCGTATGATTTAGTTATTATTTTAAAATTTGGTTTAAAACATATACAACATTTATATATGTATACATTTTAAGGTAAATTTACATAAGCAGGTATGAATATTTTATCACCATTATTTGTTGAGAAACAATGAATCATTATATTTCTCACGTATATATTACCATAATCATCAAATAAACCATATTACAATGCATATTTGATATGGTTATATCAAATATTGGAAGTAATAATATTATCATATATATGATATTATTATATTTTTTAAAACGATTATACTTTAAAAAAATGTACATCTTCATATTTAATTAATTATCTGTGATATTATACTGATAATATTATATATTATTACAGATATTATGAAGAGTATTTTGACAAAATTAAATATAATTTTAGAAAATAATTAATGATAATAAACAATAAAAAAGAATATTATTATTATTTGTTATTAAAACAGAGTTTGGGTATCTATTTAGAACAATTAAAATAGTTAAGTCTTTTTACTGTATAATATACAGCAACATCTTATTAAATTACATATGAATTTATTTCTCTAATAGGATATTGTCTATACATTACTATTAACGCATACACACACACACACACACACACACACACACACATACACACACATACATATATATATATATATATATATATATATATATATATATATATATATATATACTATATACGATATATATTTTGAAATATTATCACACATTGGAATTAATATAAGTTAGATGATTAATATAATTAATTAATATTATTTTAATCTAGTTATTGGGTTTATTTCTTACGCAAAGAAAGCAAGACCCTTCTCCAGAAGATCAGAAGAAATAAGCGTCGCGATGAAATCAACTTTACGTGAAATCGTGAAATGCAAAACTAAAAGTTGCATAACATCTGGTTAAACATCACACAATTGAACATATAACCAACGTGAACATATAATGAACATTAAAATATAACTAATCACCATGGAGATAATATATCAATACTTTATATAATATTAACTTATAATGAATATGCTTAATATAACGTTTTCACATCAAGTTACGAAATTATGCATTTTTAATTAATTAACTTTATTGGTAAATATTGATATCGATTAATATCTGATATCGTATTTGAAATAAATACAATTTATATGTAAACAAATTTAAAATAGTTAAGTTCCTAAGAAACTAGTAGATGTAATTACTATGCAATATTATATAATTATTTTAATTAAATAATAAACATAATTTTTTTAATGCAATATAAATTATTTTCATTTTATTATATAAAAAAAATTATTATTATTATAATTATATTATAATTATTATTTTATTAATTATACCTAATAATAGAAATTAGTTTGGTAAAACATAAATGATACAATACTAACATGTACAATGTACATGGATATTTAAATGTAACGGTGTTTTACAGTTGAATTAATGCTCTCATTGGTTGACCCGAAAGTGGACCCCTGCAATGACTTTTATTCTTTTGCTTGTGGAGGTTTCTTTAAAGATACGACGCTACCCAATCATAGGTTTTCTATGATACACTTCACCGTAAGCTGACGTATAACGGGACATCTCTTTATATTTAATAATCGACAATTAATCACGAATTCAATAACCTATAGGTGTAAAATATATACAGCTATAGCTGTACATTATATTATTTATTTAAAAAGAACTAAATTCGTACCGTATTAGACTTTATTTGAATTATCGTCATTATTTCAGTAACGGAATCAGTACGTTTGGAACGATGCGGTTGAAAATGAGGAAACGGTTAATAGGTTAATAGATTAATAGATTAATAGGTTAATAGGTTAATATGTAATAGGTTAATAGGTTAATAGGTTAATAGGTTAATATGTTAATAGGTTAATAGGTTAATAGATTAATAGGTTAATAGATACATATTTTATTAGGTTAATATGTTAATAGGTTAATATGTTAATATATTAATATGTTAATAGGTAAATTTGTTAATAGGTTAATAAGTTAGTATCTTAATAGATTAATTTCTTAATATAAATTAATAAATTAATAAATTAATAGATGAATTGGTTAATATCTTAATATGTTAATATATTAATTGGTTAATTGGTCAATAGGTTAATTGGTTAATAGTTTAATATGTTAATATGTTAATATATTAATTGGTTACTTGGTGAATATGTTAATAGATAAATAGTTGCTTTCTAAATGACATCATAATTGCGTAGGCGCACTCAATACAAATAGTTTATCATATATGGTAGTCTTCTTTATAATTGTAGTATATGGTATTATGTAATATATATATTATACGGATTACAAATATTATATACTAAATGGTTTCACGGCAGTTAAATATACTCTACATTACGATTAATATCTATAAATAATATTTGTATTCTCATATTGTATTAATGTTTAAATAATCACCTTTTATTCTCACATTTTATTAATAATATATTAAATACTTTTAATTCCTTTGTTTTATTTTGACTACATTTTTAACTGTTCTTTATACTTTTTAAAATAATTTTATAATATATTTTGATCATATTTAAACATATAATTACAATTTGTTTCTTGATTTTATAAATTTGATTGAATATTTTATTGTTCTCATTCGTATAATAATTAAGATGGAACCATCAATAATTTAATGTTTAATTTATTTTGAATAACATCATTTTGAATTTTGAAATATATATATATATATATATATATATATATATATATATATATTCCAGTCATATAAGCTAAACACTAATTATTAAATTACCAATAGTATACATTACTTACTGTGAAATAAAAAAATCTTACTTATAATTAAATAAATCAATACAATTAAATCATAAACTAACTGCTGGTGTTGATTTACCAACAATTCAATATTAATGATATATATAGCATGTATATTTTGAAATTTATAATATATATATATATATATATATATATATACACTTGTATGAATATGTATAATATACATGCTATATTTGCATTAAAATGTAGAGATCATCAAAGAAGATAGAAAAGATGATATCGAGGCTGTATTAAAGATGAAAAGAATGTTTAAAATGTGTCTTTCTTTCAACAGTTAGGATAATTACATTTATTAGCAGTAAGTGGTGTTACAAATTATTAAACATGCTTAGACTACATTTTACTATGTACACATATTTATATATGCGATGGTCGAGACTACATCAACACATATTCTAACTTACTTTAAACCGTACATTAAACATCCGTATGCTTACATTAGTAAGTCATTCGATGTGTAACTTCAAACATATTAATTACATACTAATCGTATAGTGTATAACATATAATGACTAAATATATGTATCTCGACATGGTAACTAAATGCATGTATGATGTTTATAAAGTAACGTTGTTATAGAAACAGATGAAGTCGACAACTCGATTATCTCCGAGAAGATCTCACTTCTAGGCGGTTACCCGATGCTGGGAGGCCGAAGAGGGGTAACAAAATGGCGTCGAGATAGTTACAATATCACATCTCTGCTAATCAAGGTTAGATTAAGATAACGGTTATATGGTTAAAGTATATACCCAACATACCTCGATATACAACATACAATATTATTATTAATTATTTTATATAGCGAATTATAAATATCTAATTACGAATATTGTGAGATAAATGTAGTTCTTTACCTGAAGAAATGTGCATGGTTACTATGGTAACATAGAACTACCAATATCTAAGGCGAGCATTGAGTTACCGGGAATTGACGTATTCTTCCGAATCATTCCTGAAGGTAACATAAAGGACCTTAATCAATTAGTAATCAGTGTTAGTCGTTAAGTATACTATGATATATATATATATATATATATATATACATATATATATATATATACATATATATATTTATTTATAAATTAATGATTGAACTTAAATTATATGTAAATACCAAACATAGATTTTTAAAATATAACTATATCTATAATATTAGATATATATCAATATAAATTTAGACGTTGTTATCATTATTAAATCTGTACTCCATCGTTATTAATAAATATACATTACATTCGAAATTATGCTTTATTATAATATACTATGCTCAGGTCTCACCTGCGCCACTGCTTATTAAAGAGGAATTACTCGTAAACCTAAATAATCCAAGGACTCAGGCCTATTTGAGGTGTGTTAGACCTATTGTAAGTTATGGTAATATTATTATAATAGAGTTAGAAATTATACTATTAGTATGATTTGATATTGCTACAATTATATACAAATAACATCTTATATATTTGTATCAAAAAGTCGAAAGAGAATTATTTTAGTTTTTTATAATACCGATATTGAACTTTCTATTGTAATGTTATATTATATATTATTAATAATAAATAGTATCCGTTAGAATAACGTATTCATAGATAATTAGTAATTATGTGAATCTAAATGATCACAAATTAATATAAATTACTTCGATTGTAATGGATACATATCAAATCTTTCTCTGGTAACAGATTCATGGTGAAACATCTCACCATATTTACCGGAAGAAGATATGCAAATCTAAATTCTGAGATTAAAGAAATCATTGAATTCGAGTTGAAACTCTTACAAGTAATGCAAATGTAGTGTAGTGATAGTATATAGGTGTAGATCTTGTGTAAATATAGTGTAAAAGTAGTATAAAGTAGTGTAAATGTAGTGTAAAGGTAGTGTAAAAGTAGCGTAGTGATATATTAAAGGTAGTGTAAATCTAGTGTAAAGGTAGTGTTTAGGTAGCGTAAATGTAGTGTAAAGATAGTGTAAAGGTAGTGTAAAGGTAGTGTAAAGGTAGTGTAAAGGTAGTGTAAAGGTAGTGTAAAGGTAGTGTAAAGGTAGTGTAAAGGTAGTGTAAAGGTTGTGTAAAGGTAGTGTAAAGGTAGTGTAAAGGTAGAGTAAAGGTTGTGTAAAGGTAGTGTAAAGGTAGTGTAAAGGTAGTGTAAAGGTAGTGTAAAGGTAGTGTAAAGATAGTGTAAAGATAGTGTAAAGGTAGTGTAAAGGTAGAGTAAAGGTTGTGTAAAGGTAGTGTAAAGGTAGTGTAAATATAGTGTAAAGGTAGAGTAAATTTAGTGTAAAGGTTGTGTAAAGTTAGTGTAGTAGTAATTAAGTTGTGTGAGGTGGTTGAGTTATAATATGGTAGAGGCAGGGAGACAAAGTGTATATATTCTAGTTTAATGTTAAACAATACAATTCAAGACTTTCAATTCCACTTTGACAGGTAATGAAGAACAATAAGAATAGTGACACTTATAAAAGTAATCTCAAGGATCTCGATCGCCACATTATCATTTCGGAAGCAGGAAATAAAACAGTTTGTATATTTGACAATACATTCTTTATATCAATCACTATAAAGTATTTTATAATATATATTATTTTAGAAAATTGAAACATTTTATTATAAAAATAGATTATTTCTCTATTTAAAATATTAGTAGTTTTAGATTTCTTAGTGGTTTTAATTATTCTATTTAATCTAACCACGAGAGTATTCTTAATGTTATCATTAATATTGTGCGGAATAAATATCATTAAATACGATGATGTGTAACAATCCCGTATATAATTATTACGGGCGTATTAACGCGAATTAATCAACTTCGTCCAGTTATCTATGAGCCGTTACATCATCGGGTA
>OZ038317.1:4243586-4370596 GCA_964035775.1 Osedax frankpressi
ATGGTTGTAAATGTATAAATTGAATTATCAGTCTAGATATAGATAGTTATCTTTATGCAAAAAATATGTAATAGTTTATATTGAAAATGATAATTACCATTATTTTTTTGGGGGAAATACAATTTTTTTTAAATCCCAAAATTTGGAGTAGTCTTCGAGTAGTCATACATTTTGACAAAATCTTCGATATCGTAGTAGCAGGGATAGTTGCTAGCGCTCCGCGCTTGCTGGGATTTTCTGAAGTCGCATTATATTAGGGGGGATACTCGTATGTATAAATATGAGTAATGTCAGTATATATGTCAGTATAGTATATCTATAGGGGCAGCATCTTATATTAAAGCTTTAATATAACTAGCTCGGACACGGGCATTTTATTTTGACTTATTTTAAGTTATACCAATTATTGTTAAGTATTATAAACATTCATAATATTAGTACTTCGTGATACATTTGAATAATTATGATGTTTATAAAGTATTTTTTTATATCAAATATTATTTACAAAATCTTTATAATAAAATATATAACACGTGTTATGTATAATGTATATTGTTAAATATAACATTATATATGTAATAAATATACTATGAACATTTTATAAACATGTTATTAACATACTATTAAAACAAATGTTTTATTTACAATATTGCATATATATTTATATTACATAATATACACTATGTATTACTGTATCTTATATTATTTTATTACTATATATTAATGTATCTTATATTATTTTATTACTAGATAGTTGTATAATAGTTTCTCATAGTGATATTGTAATATTTTATTTTTGTATAGAAATAATAAGATATGTAATTAAATTTATATAAAATATATATTTTATAAAATTTACAATAATGTCTCATTTGTCGTGTAGGTTAATGCGTTGTAAATTTTCGTTATTGCGTTATGTAGAATTACATCTAATTAAATATTTTTAATGATCCTAGGTTCAAATCTCTCTTGTAATGCTTTGAATTTTTATATCAATTTAAAAAAATATTTTAATGACAATACATAACAAGAATAAATAGTTTTACCTATGTTAATTTACATCAAGTATTGTTACCTATTATAACCATTTATAATATTATTACTTAATCATGATATATCTGAATAATTATGGTAAATTGTAAATTTTAAATATTTTTTTATAAAAGTGTTACCATAAAATATATAACATATACGATATACATGTAATAAATATACTATGACAATTTTATGAATATGTTATTAACATACTATTAAAACAAATGTTTTATTTACACTATTGTATATATATGTATATTACATAGTATACACTATGTATTACTGTATCTTATATTATTTTATTACTATGTATTAATGTATCTTATATTATTTTATTACTAGATAGTTGTATAATAGTTTCTCATAGTGATATTGTAATATTTTATTTTTGTATAGAAATAATAAGATATGTAATTAAATTTATATAAAATATATATTTTATAAAATTTACAATAATGTCTCATTTGTCGTGTAGGTTAATGCGTTGTAAATTTTCGTTATTGCGTTATGTAGAATTACATCTAATTAAATATTTTTAATGATCCTAGGTTCAAATCTCTCTTGTAATGCTTTGAATTTTTATATCAATTTAAAAAAATATTTTAATGACAATACATAACAAGAATAAATAGTTTTACCTATGTTAATTTACATCAAGTATTGTTACCTATTATAACCATTTATAATATTATTACTTAATCATGATATATCTGAATAATTATGGTAAATTGTAAATTTTAAATATTTTTTTATAAAAGTGTTACCATAAAATATATAACATATACGATATACATGTAATAAATATACTATGACAATTTTATGAATATGTTATTAACATACTATTAAAACAAATGTTGTATTTACACGATTGTATATATATGTATATTACATAGTATACACTATGTATTACTGTATCTTATATTATTTTATTACTATGTATTAATGTATCTTATATTATTTTATTACTAGATAGTTGTATAATAGTTTCTCATAGTGATATTGTAATATTTTATTTTTGTATAGAAATAATAAGATATGTAATTAAATTTATATAAAATATATATTTTATAAAATTTACAATAATGTCTCATTTGCCGTGTAGGTTAATGCGTTGTAAATTTTCGTTATTGCGTTATGTAGAATTACATCTAATTAAATAATTTTAATGATCCTAGGTTCAAATCTCTCTTGTAATGCTTTGAATTTTTATATCAATTTAAAAAAATATTTTAATGACAATACATAACAAGAATAAATAGTTTTACCTATGTTAATTTACATCAAGTATTGTTACCTATTATAACCATTTATAATATTATTACTTAATCATGATATATCTGAATAATTATGGTAAATTGTAAATTTTAAATATTTTTTTATAAAATTGTTACCATAAAATATATAACATATACGATATACATGTAATAAATATACTATGACAATTTTATGAATATGTTATTAACATACTATTAAAACAAATGTTTTATTTACACTATTGTATATATATTTATATTACATAGTATACACTATGTATTACTGTATATTATATTATTTTATTACTATGTATTAATGTATCTTATATTATTTTATTACTAGATAGTTGTATAATAGTTTCTCATAGTGATATTGTAATATTTTATTTTTGTATAGAAATAATAAGATATGTAATTATATAAAATATATATTTTATAACATTTACAAAAAAGTCTCATTTGTCGTGTAGGTTAATGCGCTGTAAATTTTCGTTATTGCGTTATGTAGAATTACATCTAATTAAATATTTTTAATGATCCTAGGTTCAAATCTCTCATGTAATGCTTTGAATTTTTATATCAATTTAAAAACATATTTGATATCACTATTAAAAACATATTTTAATGTAAATGACAATACATAACAAGGATAAATAGATTTACCTATGTTAATTTACATCAAGTATTATTACCTATTATAACCATTTATAATATTATTACTTAATCATGATATATCTGAATAATTATGGTCATTGTAAATTTTAAATATTTTTTTATAAAATTGTTACCATAAAATATATAACATATACGATATACATGTAATAAATATACTATGACAATTTTATGAATATGTTATTAACATACTATTAAAACAAATGTTTTATTTACAATATTGTATATATATTTATATTACATAGTATACACTATGTATTACTGTATCTTATATTATTTTATTACTAGATAGTTTTATAATAGTTTCTCATAGTGATATTTTATTTTTGTATAGAAATAATAATATATGTAATTAAATAAATATAAAATATATATTTTTTTAAATTTACAAAAAGTGTTCGTATGTCGTGTAGCTTAATGCTCTGTACGTTTTCTTTATATATATATATATATATATAAAGGAAACGTACAGCGTATTAACGTATACGTTATGTAGAATTACATCTAATTACATATTTGTAATGATCTAGGTTCAAATATATCTTGTAGCGCATTGAATAGTCGCTATATTTGTAATACAAAAATTATATATTTATTTACTGTTACAATATTAAGTTTCATAGTATTTGTTTTCATTATACATAAATGAGTTAAATTTTTCTATAGATATATTATTAACTAGGTATTAAATAATAAGTGATACATATATCTCAAAAATAGTAGCTTCATAATAATTAAGTTCGATATAATTTTCATGGAAATAATATATTAATTGAAAAAGAGTTCATAGTAAAATTAATTATAAATATACTTCAACTTGATCATTTTTATGCTTAAATAATTTTTTTTTAATATTGCAAAAATTTTAATTGATCACGGGTCCATAACTCAGAAACAGTTATTAATTTTAAGAATCTTACAATATATTATCTAAAATTATAAATAAAATCGAAATATGTTTAAAATATTTTGTGCTCGATAATTCTATATTAATTAAATTAATTATGAGTTGTTAGATATTTATGAGTGGCTAGTATATTTAAATATGTGCATTACATTAAACATATTAAATAAGTAAATTACAATAATTATCAGAAATTAAATTAAATACTGTATTATATTATAACCAAATAAAAAATTATATTGTATATAATGATATTGCTTTATTCTATTAATTTATGTAATGTTCTTATATTAGATTTTAATACATTATTGAATTTCGTTCGGACTTTTAAATATATTTCTTCCTCGGAAAGTTTTAATAAACACGGTGGAGAATATATTTTTAATATTTCTATTATTTCTTGCTTTCCTGAAAATTTTTAATTAACTATTTGTAATTATCAGTATTAAAATTAAATATGAATTATACATAAATTAAGAATAATTTGTATTTGCTTATTAATAACCTGGCATTTTGTTTTTTTTAAATGATATAGAATGTTCTGATAATTTCTGAAATTCTGTTTTATTCCATTTGATATTTACAGCTGTTTGAAATAATGATGTGTTTAATTATATATTTATATACATATATATATTATACATAATTAAATATTTTTAAATTGTATTTATATACCTTTTTTGATTTTTTTTGATATCATCATTTTCACAGTAACTATACTCATCATTATTTATTTCATCTTCAACACAAATATTTTTGATAGATGTATTTCGTGAAGTTTCTCCTGGCGTATCATCTGAAATGAAATATAAGTAGATTACATGCATACACACATGTATATATAAGTTTGAGTATATGGGTGTGTGAATTAAATCATGTAAGGTATTTAACTCGGTCAAATAGTCGATACTGCTATATAATAATATAATGTTCCTTATACTAAGCTTTCATATATATGGTCAATATATATAGGCCAATATAAATAATAAATAATAAATCTGCATTGATTTATTTGTATGAACGAATTTAATATTTTATAAAAACAATTAACTTGTATTAAAGCAATTACATTTTATTTAATTATATTTTGTTATTGGTATGAAATTTATTACACATGTATATGTAAGTTTGAGTATATGGGTGTGTGAATTAAATCATGTAAGGTATTTAACTCGGTCAAATAGTCGATACTGCTATATAATAATGTAATGTTCCTTATACTAAGCTTTCATATGTATGGTCAATATAAATAATAAATCTGCATTGATTTATTTGTATGAATGAATTTAATTTTTTATAAAAACAATTAACTTGTATTAAAGCAATTACATTTTATTTAATTATATTTTTTTATTGGTATGAAATTTATTACACATGTATATGTAAGTTTGAGTATATGGGTGTGTGAATTAAATCATGTAAGGTATTTAACTCGGTCAATTAGTCGATACTGCTATATAATAATGCAATGTTCCGTATACTAAGCTTTCATATGTATGGTCAATATATATAGGCCAATATAAATAATAAATAATAAATCTGCATTGATTTATTTGTATGAACGAATTTAATATTTTATAAAAACAATTAACTTGTATTAAAGCAATTACATTTTATTTAATTATATTTTTTTATTGGTATGAAATTTATTACACATGTATATGTAAGTTTGAGTATATGCGTGTGTGAATTAAGTTATGTAAGGTATTTAACTCGGTCAAATAGTCGATACTGCTATATAATAATGTAATGTTCCTTATACTAAGCTTTCATATGTATGGTTAATTAGTGTATTTAATATACGCAAAACTATAAATAATATTCAAGTATATAAGAATGATAAATTTCATATCATTAATAAAATTAATAATACAAATAAAAAATATAATTATCTATTACATTATTTTTATAAATGTATTGATTTATCATAAATTAATTGAATTAGTTATTCATTAGCGCTAAATATACGATTTTTAATTAGGTCAGGTTTCATAGGTATATATTAATATATACATATATATTTAAAACTATAGATATACATACTCATAATAATATAAATATAAAATAACGTATATTGTAATAATTACATTGTTATATTTCATTCTCAATTATTAATTCTTTATAATTTTAATAATTGTAATAATATAATTTAATATCAATCAACTATAAAACGGCATGAGGTATTATATATAATATTATCAATACTATTAATTATATTAAATATATCTATATTTTAAAAGATATATATAATACAAATATATATAATAATATTAGTATTTTACTAACATAATTCATTATAAAAATGTAATTTTAATTAGATAATTTAAATAAATTACAACTCTACAATATATAGTCTTGAATAAAAATGAATGACGGAAGTTTATTTTTATTTACAAATAATAATAATTAATAAAAATTATAATCTTTGTTCCTTTTTAATTTAAAAAAATATATATTCCGGAAATGGAAAAAATAGTCTCTTAATAATACATTTTTCTAAAATTTGTAATAAAATAGATTTTTTTTTGAAAATAAAGATAAAATATGAAATATTAATATAAAAATTCTTCATCAAATAAAATATTAAATATGTATCCATTTTCATATGAAAAAATGACTTTATAATATGGGTGTATTAACCCGTTTTACATATTTTGAGGATATACATCATCAATAATGAACCTTATATATTTCCATAAGTTATCGATAAAATAATATAAATTAAAGGTATACATGAAGTATAGCTCATCTTTTATAACATATCATAAGTGCAATATCTAAAACGAACACTATCATGTTAAACTATGTAGCTGACATGGAAACATCCGGTATATTGGATGTTTCTATATTGAGGGTGTATTAGTCTGGTTTTTTTTCCTGATTTGTCTGTAATTGTCTGTGTTAGTATATATATATATATATATATATATATATATAAATAAATTATAAAAATGTAATATAAAGCTATTGTCATTTTAATAATTGTATTGTATTTAGTAATATTAGTGAAGATTTATATATCTCGATTTCTATTTATATAAGATTACTTTTTAATAATATATATATTAGATATCTAAATTTTAGAAATTAAAATGTTTTAATAGGGTGTTCACATTACGAGCGTAGCCCTATTATTAGAATATTCTAGATTATTTAACCTCGTATGATTAATTCCTATTTGTTGATTTTTGGCATATAAATCTAAAAGAATTATTTTTATTACATTTTTATTTCATTTAACAATAATAATAATAAATATTTGCAATTGTTATTGAAAATAAAATTAATACAATATTAATTTCAATATAAGCCGATAACTTTAACTAATTAAATATATAAAAGTATCAATATAATAAGAAATGATACATTTTAATTAGAATTTTAATACATAAGTAAGTAAAAGTAAAATTTAAATATAAACAAGCTATTTAAATTATATATTTGTTATTTAAATATTAAATATAAATCGATGATCATACAACTATAATGTTAATGTATACATATATATATATATATATATATATATATATACAAACACGAAGCAATAGCGTACAATACACCACATAATACACATGAAAGAAAACAAACGAGGAACAAAACGAGGGATATACTAAGAAGGTAATCCATTACTAGGTCATTTATTTTTTTTTCCAATCTATAGATTCGAAACAAAATTGATATATATATATAATATATATATATAAATATTGCATATACTTTTATTGTAGATTATAAATTAGTTTACACATTTAATATTGATTTTAAAAATAATGGTTGATTATATTTAATACATTAATACATTAAATAAGTTATGCGATATTTTAATATTCTATAATTACTATAATTATAATTACTCAGTTTCATTGCAACAGCCCCTCCTTTCCATAGTACTACAGCAAAAATAATGTGTAGGATTATATTCATTTGGACACATTGTATAATTGTAAATCTAAAATTAAATCAAGGTGTTAACTTTAAATATATTTACATAAAAATGATTAGGAAATGTGTAACTTATTTATATGATATAACAAATAAGCACGCTAAATACTATCCACTAAGTATATGAATTTCATCTTGATATTTGAAATTTAGGTTAGTATAAGTTTTATAAATATTATAGAGTTATAACTTTAAATTAATATATTCAGACTAATTAATCATCTAATATTAATATTTTTCCTCTGTATAAATAATATATATAAGATTTTAAGACTACACATATGAATCCTTATACAGTTAAATTGTATATAACATTTTAAAAATATATTTTGCATATGATCAATAATTAATTTGAAAATTATATTTATTATTTCATTGAAAATTTGTTTTGTCGGTTGATTTCTCAAATGTGTAATTTATATATATATATATATATATATATAAGTATATATATATATATAAGTATATATTTATATATTTATATATATATATTTATATATTTATATATATTTATATATTTATATATATATATATATATATATATATATATAATATCTAATATATAATAAAATATCGTTGATAATAATGGATTATAGTAAATGATATAATATACGATATGATTAGATTAAATAACTATCAACAGAATACTCATATTTTGTATATAGTTATACATATTATTTACTTACCCCTCCACTAGGTCTGGTTATATTTGCAAGGCAAACACTAGGGTTATCTTCTGTAAATATATATTTAAGTTTATTTTCTTGAAATAAAATATAATAATAAAACATTATAAACTGTTAAAATAAACCACAATATTAACTGTAATATTAACTGTAATATTAACTGTAATATTAACTGTAATATTAACTGTAATATTAATTGTAATATTAACTGTAATATTAACTGTAATATTAACTGTAATATTAACTGTAATATTAACTGTAATATTAACTGTAATATTAACTGTAATATTGACTGTAATATTAACTGTAATATTAACTGTAATATTAACTGTAATATTAACTGTAATATTAACTGTAATATTAACTGTAATATCAACTGTAATATCAACTGTAATATCAACTGTAATATCAACTGTAATATCAACTGTAATATTAACTGTAATATTAACTGTAATACTAACTGTAATACTAACTGTAATATTAACTGTAATATTAACTGTAATACTAACTGTAATACTAACTGTAATACTAACTGTAATACTAACTGTAATATTAACTGTAATATTAACTGTAATATTAACTGTAATATTAACTGTAATATTAACTGTAATATTAACTGTAATATTAACTGTACTATTAACTGTAATATTAACTGTAATATTAACTGTAATATTAACTGTAATATTAACTGTAATATTAACTGTAATATTAACTGTAATATTAACTGTAATATTAACTGTAATACTAACTGTAATACTAACTGTAATATTAACTGTAATATTAACTGTAATATTAACTGTAATATTAACTGTAATATTAACTGTAATATTAACTGTAATATTAACTGTAATATTAACTGTAATATTAACTGTAATATTAACTGTAATATTAACTGTAATATTAACTGTAATATTAACTGTAATATTAACTGTAATATTAACTGTAATATTAACTGTAATATTAACTGTAATATTAACTGTATTATTAACTGTAATATTAACTGTAATATTAACTGTAATATTAACTGTAATATTAACTGTAATATTAACTGTAACATTAACTGTAATATTAACTGTAATATTAACTGTAATATTAACTGTAATATTAACTGTAATATTAACTGTAATATCAACTGTAATATCAACTGTAATATTAACTGTAATATTAACTGTAATATTAACTGTAATACTAACTGTAATACTAACTGTAATACTAACTGTAATACTAACTGTAATACTAACTGTAATACTAACTGTAATACTAACTGTAATACTAACTGTAATACTAACTGTAATATTAACTGTAATATTAACTGTAATATTAACTGTAATATTAACTGTACTATTAACTGTAATATTAACTGTAATATTAACTGTAATATTAACTGTAATATTAACTGTAATATTAACTGTAATATTAACTGTAATATTAACTGTAATATTACCTGTATTATTAACTGTAATATTAACTGTAATATTAACTGTAATATTAACTGTAATATTAACTGTAATATTAACTGTAACATTAACTGTAATATTAACTGTAATATTAACTGTAATATTAACTGTAATATTAACTGTAATATTAACTGTAATATTAACTGTAATATTAACTGTAATATTAACTGTAATATTAACTGTAATATTAACTGTAATATTAACTGTAATATTAACTGTAATATTAACTGTAATACTAACTGTAATACTAACTGTAATACTAACTGTAATATTAACTGTAATACTAACTGTAATACTAACTGTAATACTAACTGTAATACTAACTGTAATATTAACTGTAATATTAACTGTAATATTAACTGTAATATTAACTGTAATATTAACTGTAATATTAACTGTAATATTAACTGTAATATTAACTGTAATATTAACTGTAATATTAACTGTAATATTAACTGTAATATTAACTGTAATATTAACTGTAATATTAACTGTAATATTAACTGTAATATTAACTGTAATATTAACTGTAATATTAACTGTAATATTAACTGTAATATTAACTGTAATATTAACTGTAATATTAACTGTAATATTAACTGTAATATTAACTGTAATATTAACTGTACTATTAACTGTAATATTAACTGTAATATTAACTGTAATATTAGCTGTAATATTAACTGTAATATTAACTGTAATATTAACTGTAATATTAACTGTAATATTAACTGTACTATTAACTGTACTATTAACTGTAATATTAACTGTAATATTAACTGTAATATTAACTGTAATATTAACTGTAATATTAACTGTAATATTAACTGTAATATTAACTGTAATATTAACTGTAATATTAACTGTAATATTAACTGTAATATTAACTGTAATATTAACTGTAATATTAACTGTAATATTAACTGTAATATTAACTGTAATATTAACTGTAATATTAACTGTAATATTAACTGTAATATTAACTGTAATATTAACTGTAATATTAACTGTAATATTAACTGTAATATTAACTGTAATATTATCTATAATATTAACTGTAATATTAACTGTAATATTAACTGTAATATTAACTGTAATATTAACTGTAATATTAACTGTAATATTAACTGTAATATTAACTGTAATATTAACTGTAATATTAACTGTAATATTAACTGTAATATTAACTGTAATATTAACTGTAATATTAACTGTAATATTAACTGTAATATTAACTGTAATATTAACTGTACTATTAACTGTAATATTAACTGTAATATTAACTGTAATATTAACTGTACTATTAACTGTAATATTAACTGTAATATTAACTGTAATATTAACTGTAATATTAACTGTAATATTAACTGTAATATTAACTGTAATATTAACTGTAATATTAACTGTAATATTAACTGTAATATTAACTGTAATATTAACTGTAATATTAACTGTAATATTAACTGTAATATTAACTGTAATATTAACTGTAATATTAACTGTAATATTAACTGTAATATTAACTGTAATATTAACTGTAATATTAACTGTAATATTAACTGTAATATTAACTGTAATATTAACTGTAATATTAACTGTAATATTAACTGTAATATTAACTGTAATATTAACTGTAATATTAACTGTAATATTAACTGTAATATTAACTGTAATATTAACTGTAATATTAACTGTAATATTAACTGTAATATTAACTGTAATATTAACTGTAATATTAACTGTAATATTAACTGTAATATTAACTGTAATATTAACTGTAATATTAACTGTAATATTAACTGTAATATTAACTGTAATATTAACTGTAATATTAACTGTAATATTAACTGTAATATTAACTGTAATATTAACTGTAATATTAACTGTAATATTAACTGTAATATTAACTGTAATATTAACTGTAATATTAACTGTAATATTAACTGTAATATTAACTGTAATATTAACTGTAATATTAACTGTAATATTAACTGTAATATTAACTGTAATATTAACTGTAATATTAACTGTAATATTAACTGTAATATTAACTGTAATATTAACTGTAATATTAACTGTAATATTAACTGTAATATTAACTGTAATATTAACTGTAATATTAACTGTAATATTAACTGTAATATTAACTGTAATATTAACTGTAATATTAACTGTAATATTAACTGTAATATTAACTGTAATATTAACTGTAATATTAACTGTAATATTAACTGTAATATTAACTGTAATATTAACTGTAATATTAACTGTAATATTAACTGTAATATTAACTGTAATATTAACTGTAATATTAACTGTAATATTAACTGTAATATTAACTGTAATATTAACTGTAATATTAACTGTAATATTAACTGTAATATTAACTGTAATATTAACTGTAATATTAACTGTAATATTAACTGTAATATTAACTGTAATATTAACTGTAATATTAACTGTAATATTAACTGTAATATTAACTGTAATATTAACTGTAATATTAACTGTAATATTAACTGTAATATTAACTGTAATATTAACTGTAATATTAACTGTAATATTAACTGTAATATTAACTGTAATATTAACTGTAATATTAACTGTAATATTAACTGTAATATTAACTGTAATATTAACTGTAATATTAACTGTAATATTAACTGTAATATTAACTGTAATATTAACTGTAATATTAACTGTAATATTAACTGTAATATTAACTGTAATATTAACTGTAATATTAACTGTAATATTAACTGTAATATTAACTGTAATATTAACTGTAATATTAACTGTAATATTAACTGTAATATTAACTGTAATATTAACTGTAATATTAACTGTAATATTAACTGTAATATTAACTGTAATATTAACTGTAATATTAACTGTAATATTAACTGTAATATTAACTGTAATATTAACTGTAATATTAACTGTAATATTAACTGTAATATTAACTGTAATATTAACTGTAATATTAACTGTAATATTAACTGTAATATTAACTGTAATATTAACTGTAATATTAACTGTAATATTAACTGTAATATTAACTGTAATATTAACTGTAATATTAACTGTAATATTAACTGTAATATTAACTGTAATATTAACTGTAATATTAACTGTAATATTAACTGTAATATTAACTGTAATATTAACTGTAATATTAACTGTAATATTAACTGTAATATTAACTGTAATATTAACTGTAATATTAACTGTAATATTAACTGTAATATTAACTGTAATATTAACTGTAATATTAACTGTAATATTAACTGTAATATTAACTGTAATATTAACTGTAATATTAACTGTAATATTAACTGTAATATTAACTGTAATATTAACTGTAATATTAACTGTAATATTAACTGTAATATTAACTGTAATATTAACTGTAATATTAACTGTAATATTAACTGTAATATTAACTGTAATATTAACTGTAATATTAACTGTAATATTAACTGTAATATTAACTGTAATATTAACTGTAATATTAACTGTAATATTAACTGTAATATTAACTGTAATATTAACTGTAATATTAACTGTAATATTAACTGTAATATTAACTGTAATATTAACTGTAATATTAACTGTAATATTAACTGTAATATTAACTGTAATATTAACTGTAATATTAACTGTAATATTAACTGTAATATTAACTGTAATATTAACTGTAATATTAACTGTAATATTAACTGTAATATTAACTGTAATATTAACTGTAATATTAACTGTAATATTAACTGTAATATTAACTGTAATATTAACTGTAATATTAACTGTAATATTAACTGTAATATTAACTGTAATATTAACTGTAATATTAACTGTAATATTAACTGTAATATTAACTGTAATATTAACTGTAATATTAACTGTAATATTAACTGTAATATTAACTGTAATATTAACTGTAATATTAACTGTAATATTAACTGTAATATTAACTGTAATATTAACTGTAATATTAACTGTAATATTAACTGTAATATTAACTGTAATATTAACTGTAATATTAACTGTAATATTAACTGTAATATTAACTGTAATATTAACTGTAATATTAACTGTAATATTAACTGTAATATTAACTGTAATATTAACTGTAATATTAACTGTAATATTAACTGTAATATTAACTGTAATATTAACTGTAATATTAACTGTAATATTAACTGTAATATTAACTGTAATATTAACTGTAATATTAACTGTAATATTAACTGTAATATTAACTGTAATATTAACTGTAATATTAACTGTAATATTAACTGTAATATTAACTGTAATATTAACTGTAATATTAACTGTAATATTAACTGTAATATTAACTGTAATATTAACTGTAATATTAACTGTAATATTAACTGTAATATTAACTGTAATATTAACTGTAATATTAACTGTAATATTAACTGTAATATTAACTGTAATATTAACTGTAATATTAACTGTAATATTAACTGTAATATTAACTGTAATATTAACTGTAATATTAACTGTAATATTAACTGTAATATTAACTGTAATATTAACTGTAATATTAACTGTAATATTAACTGTAATATTAACTGTAATATTAACTGTAATATTAACTGTAATATTAACTGTAATATTAACTGTAATATTAACTGTAATATTAACTGTAATATTAACTGTAATATTAACTGTAATATTAACTGTAATATTAACTGTAATATTAACTGTAATATTAACTGTAATATTAACTGTAATATTAACTGTAATATTAACTGTAATATTAACTGTAATATTAACTGTAATATTAACTGTAATATTAACTGTAATATTAACTGTAATATTAACTGTAATATTAACTGTAATATTAACTGTAATATTAACTGTAATATTAACTGTAATATTAACTGTAATATTAACTGTAATATTAACTGTAATATTAACTGTAATATTAACTGTAATATTAACTGTAATATTAACTGTAATATTAACTGTAATATTAACTGTAATATTAACTGTAATATTAACTGTAATATTAACTGTAATATTAACTGTAATATTAACCGTAATATTAACCGTAATATTAACTGTAATATTAACAGTAATATTAACCGTAATATTAACCGTAATATTAACCGTAATATTAACCGTAATATTAACCGTAATATTAACCGTAATATTAACCGTAATATTAACCGTAATATTAACCGTAATATTAACTGTAATATTAACCGTAATATTAACCGTAATATTAACCGTAATATTAACCGTAATATTAACCGTAATATTAACCGTAATATTAACTGTAATATTAACTATAATATTAACTGTAATATTAACTGTAATATTAACTGTAATATTAACTGTAATATTAACCGTAATATTAACTGTAATATTAACAGTAATATTAACCGTAATATTAACCGTAATATTAACCGTAATATTAACCGTAATATTAACCGTAATATTAACCGTAATATTAACCGTAATATTAACCGTAATATTAACCGTAATATTAACCGTAATATTAACCGTAATATTAACTGTAATATTAACCGTAATATTAACCGTAATATTAACCGTAATATTAACCGTAATATTAACCGTAATATTAACCGTAATATTAACTGTAATATTAACTATAATATTAACTGTAATATTAACTGTAATATTAACTGTAATATTAACTGTAATATTAACTGTAATATTAACTGTAATATTAACTGTAATATTAACTGTAATATTAACTGTAATATTAACTGTAATATTAACTGTAATATTAACTGTAATATTAACTGTAATATTAACTGTAATATTAACTGTAATATTAACTGTAATATTAACTGTAATATTAACTGTAATATTAACTGTAATATTAATTGTAATATTAACTGTAATATTAACTGTAATATTAACTGTAATATTAACTGTAATATTAACTGTAATATTAACTGTAATATTAACTGTAATATTAACTGTAATATTAACTGTAATATTAACTGTAATATTAACTGTAATATTAACTGTAATATTAACTGTAATATTAACTGTAATATTAACTGTAATATTAACTGTAATATTAACTGTAATATTAACTGTAATATTAACTGTAATATTAACTGTAATATTAACTGTAATATTAACTGTAATATTAACTGTAATATTAACTGTAATATTAACTGTAATATTAACTGTAATATTAACTGTAATATTAACTGTAATATTAACTGTAATATTAACTGTAATATTAACTGTAATATTAATTGTAATAACTTTGCTTTTAATTTGTATTCTATATATATATTATTCTAATAGCTTACTATGGAATACTATTAAGTAATAATCAAGTATATAATATCTAATATATATAATATATAAATTAATTCTATACCTATTTATAATAATTAAAATACAATTAGCATTATTTAATATTGACATGTTAAGTATGTTCTTTCTTACTATATATTATTAGAAAGTATAACAATAGGTAAATTATAGTATTTTTAAGGATTTTTATAATTATATCTGATAGATTATTTCATAACAACATATATTAATATATTGTTTTATATAGCATAGTTATATATACCCATATTATCATGAATATTCTGTTTACAACACGGAAAAAAATTATATATCCCTTTTCGCTGACGAAAGAATCAACGTCACGAATTGTCTCGCAATTAAATGCAATAAATAAATAAATGCTTAAAAAATGCTTTCATTTTTATATTTAAATTTTTATCTATATATAATAAAAATTATTTAAAAAATATTTTTATTTAAATTTCAAATATACATTTTTTAAATATAATTTTCATTTTTATATTATAGATTAAAATAAATAGGTTTTTATATAAATATGCAATGTATGTATATAATTAACATCATATAATACAAAATTAAATTAAATTATCCATAATATTTATATTAATTTATAGATTATAATAATAACTGCTATATTGTTATATTCATTATTTTAACTTAATTCTAAAATTATTATAAATATTATTATTTTATCTATTACTTTTATTTGATATATAAACTTTAATAAAATAAAAACATTAGTAAAATAATATTATATGAATGTAACAAGATAATAAATATTTTTTATTTTACATATATTTAAACTTTGTAGTTGTTAAACTTTATATTTAATTTAATAATTTAAATAAATTTATATTATATACAATTTTAATTAATATTTACCGAGTTATAAGCTATTTTGTTGAACATATGATATAAATATGATATGATATAAATATATATAGATATGACGAAAAAACTATTGACGCAACAGGATCTAAATTATAAAGGTTTTAAATTATAAAAATATTAATTTTTTATAATAATTACATAAATATAAATGCCTAATAACCAACTCATTTTCACGAGGAACGGATCATTAGTGGTATTCATCAAATTTAAATAATAATCATAATTAAAAATTTTATCTGATTCAGCAGCATCTCGCCAGTCTTCTTTCTATGAAAATAATTGTTATATTATATTATATATTAAATATTTAAATACATATGATTTTTCTATATTAGTATTATTCTTATATAATATTATATAATTAATACTATTCACATATAGTGATATACAATTAATAGTATTCATAATTAAAAGCTATATAATAAATAATTACTTAATAAGTTACAAGGGATAATAATAGGAAAACTTATTTATTAAATTATTGTATACAATGTTTATAATAATATATTAATAATAATTATATTATAATATTAATAATAATCACTTAATTTATATATATACATATATATATATATATATATATATATATATATATATATAAATGTATACATATATATATATAGTTAATATGACTCTTAAAATGCAATATCATATATTGACTAGAAAAAGCACAACAACATGTATACATACTCAAACTTACAACAAAATATATAAATTATATACATAGGATATTATAATAAAAGTTATTATTACAATTACAATAGATTATTACAATTTTATTAGCAAGATAAATATATTTTAATAGAAAATCAAGGAATATAAAATATCAAAATTAAGTCAAATATTTGTTTCCTAGTAAGTCACCAGTTTCATTATAAAATAATAAGATAAAATATTTAAAACAATTTAACATTATTAAAAAGAAAAAATGTTAAATTAAACGTATAATATAAGGCGTATAGTATTGAGCGATATATTTCAAGTATCTTATATTATTTTATAATTGGAAATATTGTAATACACAAATATAATGCATAGAATTAATTAAGTTAATTATGCTTAAATTATAGACTAATGTTTCTATAAAGTAATTATATTATATTATTAATTATTAATTGTGAATTAATATATAACATCTTAACAGAAAAATCATTATTTGCTTACATAATTATAGGAATTAACAAGGGATAGTATCGGATCAACTTTTATATCCAAATATTTATACGTATACAATTCTAAAGTTTTAATTTAATTAATATTACCGGTATTAGGGGTATTAGGCACATATCAATAATTTAAATATGTAATAAAAGTATTACAAATTTTAGAGCAAGTATAATATGGAATTAAGCAAGTATGATATGTAATTACCAGTTTAATTTGTTACGAATTAAGCTAATAAAAAATATTTAAGTTGTTACACTCTCTTATCGTTAATATGTATATTTAATAATGTAATTCATAATATTATAAATAATAATATAATTAATACTATAATTAATAATATAATTAATAATATAATTAATAATATAATTAATAATATAATTAATAATATAATTAATAATATAATTAATAATATAAGTAATAATATAAGTAATAATATAATTAATAATATAATTAATAATATAATTAATAATATAATTAATAATATAATTAATAATATAATTAATAATATAATTAGTAATATAATTAATAATATAATTAATAATATAATTAATAATATAATTAATAATATAATTAATAATATAATTAATAATATAATTAATAATATAATTAATAATATAATTAATAATATAATTAATAATATAATTAATAATATAATTAATAATATAATTAATAATATAATTAATAATATAATTAATAATATAATTAATATAATAAATAATATAATTAATATGTAATAAATATTATAATTATAATATAATTAATACTATAATTAATACTATAATTAATAATATAGTTAATATTCTAATAAATAATATAATTAATATGTAATAAATATTATAATTAATAATATATATTTATATATTGCAATGATTCATCATTTATTTTTCACTTATGTTTAAGGTAATAAATAAGGTAATAAAGCATTATATTTGTATTTTTTTATTTAATATTAGTATGCTAGTATTTACCCAATTTTATATATTCAATATAGTTGGCATATCATTAATATAGTATTGAATTCTGAAGGACTCCATATTATATTGGTATAAAGCCTATCATTATTTGTTTATTTATTTACTATTTACTATAACTGTTTATTTGTTTAAAAGGTAGAATTCTAATCAATTGAAATGAATATATATCAATTATTTTGTTTTAATGTGTCCGTAATATGAGCGAGTAAGCGACGAATTACGCAATAACTCAATTGATTAGTTCTAAAACCGAAAAGACAATTTGAGATTAAATTGTATTTTAAAACGAAATTAATCAACTTT
Organism: Osedax frankpressi; assembly: GCA_964035775.1. NCBI lineage: Eukaryota > Metazoa > Annelida > Polychaeta > Sabellida > Siboglinidae > Osedax > Osedax frankpressi. The sequence goes on from OZ038317.1 coordinate 4,263,198, forward strand.
TTAAATTAATTTTTCAAGAATTTTAAAAATTGTGAAAATAAACAATAAACTATGAATATCACTAATAAAGTGTGATTACTTTAAACAAATTAAATATTGTATACCGTGATTTATTAAATAGAACTAAAAAAAGACTAATTAGGACTAATTTGATTATTTATTTTCTTCATTCAATTGAAAAGTTATATTTACTACGTTTATAATTACGATTTATATTGATAGTAGTTATGCAAAGTGCAAACATATAATATTGATTATAGTTAGAATACATTTATATTAATTGTTATCAAATTATTAATTCTGACGTAATATCCTTATTAAATTAAATTGTTATATAAAATTTTACGGAATGATGCTACGAAATTATATATTATCTTAACTATTGTTACTATGTTAAAAAAATCAAATTAAAACAGTTTTCAATATTACTATGATACTAAGAATGTATATTAAGTAATTTCATTTATTTTTCAATATATATACATGATATGAATTGTCTTATATTTAACTATTTATGATATCTATATATATATATATATATATATATATATATATATATATATATATATACTTATATGTAGGCAAATAAATATAATCATTCAGTATTAATCAATAAATATATAGAATGTAAATAATGAAACTATATATAAACCTCATTATATTCAAAATAGAATATTCTGTCTATGGCATCTTCACTTCTTACTTGATCCTTTAATCGGTAGGTAGTAATCATATTTTGTTCTTATCTTTTTATATTTTATTAAATTGAGAGTTGTGTTTATTAAGTTTTTTTAAATTTAAGATATTTATAAATATTTTAATTGTATATTTAATAATTCGTAATTTTAATTCTTTTATTTTTAATATATTTAATTATAACTTTTAAATATTATAACTCTTATATTTCTATAAATTAAATATATTAAAAATAATTAATAATTCAAAATAATAATTCAAAATATTTATTTACTATTTTAAAATTCTACATTGTTTAAATCCTTATAGAGTACTTTAATAATTTCGTTTGATATAGAATAAGCCGTAATGCGTACATACTTATACATATACATACGCACATATATTTAAAATATATATTATTAAAATTATTTATTAATAGTTTAATAAATAATTCATGTTCTTGTAAAAGAATGAATTCATTCTTAGTTTTTGATAAGAATTTGTAATTTAAAAAATATGATGTTATATATTAATATTGTATTGATTTTATATATATTTATTTTATATTTCTTATTTTTTATATGCTCTCTTTCAGTTATATAGTCACATATATACTACATTTATAACCTATATTAATTCATAAATAGATATATACCAATTTTAAATTATATATATACCAATTTTAAATTATTGATATGCATTTCAATTTATGTTTATTACTAAAAGTGTAATTTTGTTGTTAAATATCATATTCAACTATATAATTCGTAAACTCAATTTATTATTTATTAATGTTTAATTATATATAACAAACAATATACTAATATTATGTATTACAAATTATAGATAAAATTACATTACTTTCAATTAATAATATATGTATATAAATACATTGCTAAACTGTAATTTATTATATCATTATTTTTAGAATATTTATTTTAAATTTATAATAAAATACCATTTCTTTGTAAATTTTATATTGTAGTAAATATTGTAAATATTTTTTTAAAAAAATGGCATTCTCGCAGTTGTATATCAATTAATCTTAAAGTACTTTATAAATTTAAATAAATGCACAAAATATAATAACAAATATATTAATATTGTTTTAATTATGTGTAACATTTTATAAACCTAGGAATTTATAGATCATAGAAAACATAATAAAAAATAATATAAATAAACTAAGTTTATTAAATAATTCATACTTATTAATATATCTAAACTACTATTATGCTTATTTTTTGTTAATTAATTTATCAATATTAGTTTAATATTTTAAAAAATTAATATAAAATGTTAATATATTAGCTTAATATATTACCCAAGATTACCTTGGCTACTTAATATTGGCTATTATTGCGTAACCATCAAGGATGCTCCGAATAAGTGGTAATAGTGGTTCTATAGTTATTATTCATTATTCAATATTATTTAAATATCTTACATTACATTAAGCAGTAAATAGACAATCTTTTATAGCATCGCAAATACAGCATTTCTCCAAGAATATGTTTTTATTTATACTTTATTGTAACTAATTTTGTTGATTATAAATCTCTGCAATGTGCAATGCACGACGTGCATACAAAATTGATACTCTCAGCACACAGAAAATAGAGAACATCACACAGAAAATAGATTATTATATTATATATTAGTTATAATTCAATTAATGTTTAATACCACATTTAAGGTACATTCTATTTGCAAGATTATAGCGTAACTGAGACTCTTCTATAATTATCGTTTATTTTTGTTTAATATTATTTAAATATTTAATTATAAAAAGCTAAATTGTCACAATAATACATATCGATAATACAGGAATACTCAGAGAATAGGCGTTAGGTTTGTTCTTGCCAATGTTGTTATGCAACATCATTCGAATATTAAATATGTATTGGACCTAAACTGTCTCTTCATCTCGAGTCCTCGGTAATTCTTTACAACTATATATAGTTTCTAGAATTTCCTACTAGATAAAAGTATTTTATAACATTACAACTTATCATTTTATTACAACGAAATGGTTAACGAAAGGCGCGTGGAAATATTCATGAGCAACAGGAAAAACCTCATATTATTAATTGTATGATTACAGCATATATGCTGTAATCATACAATTAACTATAGTTAATACTCTTTGCAATATTTGCTAACTATTATTTTTCCATGACGAACCCTCACAATTTGCTACCGATCTCTATGGAGATATACAATTGTACATTCCGATTACATTCCACCAGACTCACATTATGGAATCTATTTAGTCCAAATAATGAAATATTTCTAAATAGATGCAAATTTATAAATACACAGTTCTACGTTTCATATTACAATATTCGGGTTAAGAAGAAGAGTGTAGAGATCGTTCTCTCTCCCTCTCCCTCTCTCTCTCCCTCTCCCTCTCCCTCTCCCTCTCCCTCTCCCTCTCCCTCTCCCTCTCCCTCTCCCTCTCCCTCTCCATCTTCCTCTCCCTCTCCCTCTCCCTCTCCCTCTCCCTCTCCCTCTCCCTCTCTTTATCCCTCTCACTCTACCTCTCCCTATCCCCCTCTTTATCCCTCTCCTTATCCCTCTCCCTCTACCTCTCCCTCATTATTTGTAAATATAAATATAGGAAATAATAAGTGATAGTATAAGATCAATTTATTATATCTCAATTTAATAATACTGTTAGATAATATATATATATATATATATATATATATATATATATATATATATATATTTATATATATATATTTATATACTAAATATATTGGTTAGTATTAACTATATATAAATATATATATATATATATATATATATATATATATATATATATATATCTAAATCAGACATCATAGGAAGTTGTTAAAGTTTAATTAAAGTTTAATTAAAGTTTAAAGAGTAGTGATGTAAAGGTTCAAAAACTCACGTGGCGATAAAATATTATAGTTAATATTCAAAAGATTTTCGAAATTGTAAATTGAATATACAAAATCACTCTTTTTATTCTTAAAGTCTTAAATAAAAGTCTACTAGACTTTTTATTTCAACTAAATATATTTTGTTGTAATTCTTTAAAAATGAATGTTCACAATTTCAAATAGAATTAAATATTGATAGAATAAAATACTAATAATAATGTTTATATTTTTCAATTTAAAAATATTAAAATTCAAAATTCTCGATAGTTTCAGAATATTATAATTTAATATTCACATGTAATACGAATACGCATATATTCTATTCTACGTAAATAATTATGTTGTTAAAGTTATACTTAACGAGTTAAATTAATGTATAAAGTCACGTGATCGTTGGCCAGGTTTTATTATACGACACCGCTACAGGTAGTAACGAATACCATATAATATATATTTAAATTAAATGCACACAGTATTAGTGGCTTGTATATATAAATGTAGAGCACCCAGTGTTCCATATATTATATATTTAAATTTATTTAATTTTACGTAATAGTGTATGCGATATTTTTTATATATATCTACTTTAATATTCAATGAATAGTAATTGTTTATTAAATAATATTGCATATATTACATCAAATTATTAATAATAGTTAAAATAAGTGTGTTTTAAGATTTAAAAATATTTATTTTTATATATTAAAGCATATTTCATAAACATAACACCAATGTTATACGTATATATATATATATATATATATATATATATATTATGTAAAGTATATATAAGTATATATATAATATGTAATTAAAGTATCATATTAAGTATTATTTTTAATTTAATATGAATTCTTATAGTTACTATATAAATTAGCTTATTAATTATTTATTTATTATTTTATTATAATATATAAAACTTAGATATTTTAAGGAAATATAGTTACATAACTAATAGTTTTGCATAAGTTAATTAGGATTTTTACTTATAAATTAATATTAAAATAATTATATATTATATAATGTTATTTTAATATTTTATAATCAGTAGATATTTTAAAATCAGTTAAACAGATAAACGAAATGGAATCAAGTAGTTGGTAAACATTGTACAGATTATTCGTTGAGATTACTTGAAAACATTTTACCAAATGAAACATTAAATATATATAATTATAGGTTCAAATACATAATATATCTAATATACTCTTAGATAGCATTATATTATATAGTAATCAAATATAATATGGTTAATTAATATTATTAAATGCATTAATATTAATATTAGTCAAATTAGATTGATCACGTGATTTGATTTGTAAGAAATTAAGCTGATTCAGTTCATCTTAATCAATACATTACACTGCATAACAATAGCATTAGGTAATATTAATCAAATATTTAAAACAGCTGTATATATACAATTATAATTAATAATTTAATAAAATTGTATTATTATAATTATAATATAATTACTATTGTTATGCAGTTAAGTAAACTGAATCAGCTAAATTTCTTATAAATATAATCACGTGATCACTCTAATTTGACTAATTATTTACCGTATTGCATATATGATATTATTATAATTATAACACGCGTACACAATTACACTCGTATATGTGTGTTTATATCCTTTATATGTGTATTTATATGTGTATATATGTATGTGTATATTTGTATGAGTATATTTATATGTGTATATTTGTATGTTTATATATGTATATCTGTATATTTATATGTGTATATTTGTATGTTTATATCTGTATATCTGTATGTTTATATCTGTATATCTTTATGTTTATATATGTATATTTGTATGTTTATATCTGTATATATGTGTATTTATATGTGTATATTTGTATGTTTATATGTGTATATCTGTGTATTTATATGTGTATATTTGTATGTTTATGTTTGTATATCTGTGTATTTATATGTTATATTAAAGAGAAATAAGAGAATATTCAAATAGTCAGTTTGAAGTTTAAAAATAAATGTATTCATCTTAGAAAAGTTGTAATCGAATAATTAGTCAGAATAACAATTCTTCTGGTTATTAAACTTTTGTAGTAGATTTTGAGGAATATACGCACTTTATGAAACCACCCAATATGTAGTACGGCAATAACTCGATACTAGTCTACGATGATGATATATCTGCTTGAATATTATATTTACTTTGTTCAGGATAAGAATTACACACGCAAATCAATAGTTGTATTTAACAGTATTCAAGAGATTCACTAGAGACGATTTTGATATGCGATTTTCAACCAAAATTTAAATATTTTGTTAATGTAATTTTATAATATTTCTACTTTGATCTAAATATATAAATATATATATATATATATTATTATTCAATAGTATTTAAATTAGTATGGCTTATATTTATTATAATAAATATCTATATATTATATATATATATTGTTATATATATTTATTATAATTATTATTATTGTATATTATAAGTATAAATATATATTATTACGCCTCTATAGTAGATATATATGTTGTTGTTTGATATTTTACAAATTTATATATATTGAAAAATTAAGTATTGAACTTTTTTATACTTAATAACATTTAAGATATTTCAAAATAATGTTCTTTGTGGACATTTTATGTTAATCTGAATAAATAATCATTTAAAACGAATACTTATATATTTATAATGATTATTTAAATTGTATTTCTTGTACTTATAATGAGTTGCCGAATTATATATATATATATATATATATATATATATATATATACATATACGTATATATATATATATATATATATATATATATATATATATTATATATATATATGTATACACATATATATACGTATATAAACATATATATATATATATATATACTGTTATATAACACGTAGTTTGACAAACGAATATCGTGTTATCAAAAATTCAAGCACGTTACGATTCCTATACAATGTACAATGTACATTGTACATTGTACATTGTACACTGTGTTCCTATACGATGTATTATATATATTGTATTCCCATATCATGTTCAAAGTATAATGTACATTGTATTCCTATACGATGTTTAATGTGGATTGTACATTAAACATCGTATAGGAAGTACATTGTACATTGTAAATCCATCAGGCATAATTGTACCTTGAGTTAGATGGACTGTGAATTTAGATATAGATTTCGCCCAGCATTTGTTAATCCAAAATGATAAATACACAAACCATTCTAGAATATATAAAGCATGCTAAACATACTAAATAGTATAAATAATAAACATTACATATTTGGTAATTGACACCATATACTATGTTATAATATTAACTAAATAGTATAAATAATAAACATTACATATTTGGTAATAGATACCATATACTATGTTATTATATTAATTAAATAGTATAAATAATAAACATTACATATTTGGTAATATACACCATATACTATGTTATTATATTAATTAAATAGTATAAATAATAAACATTACATATTTTATAATATACACCATATATGTTATTATATTAATTAAATAGTATAAATAATAAACATTACATATTTTGTAATATACACCATATATGTTATTATATTAATTAAATAGTATAAATAATAAACATTACATATTTTGTAATAGACACCATATACTATGTTATTATATTAATTAAATAGTATAAATAATAAACATTACATATTTGGTAATAGATACCATATACTATGTTATTATATTAATTAAATAGTATAAATAATAAACATTACATATTTGCTAATAGACACCATATACTATGTTATTATATTAATTAAATAGTATAAATAATAAACATTACATATTTGGTAATAGACACCATATACTATGTTATTATATTAATTAAATAGTATAAATAATAAACATTACATATTTGCTAATTGACACCATATACTATGTTATTATATTAATTAAATAGTATAAATAATAAACATTACATATTTGGTAAATGACACCATATACTATGTTATTATATTAATTAAATAGTATAAATAATAAACATTACATATTTGGTAATAGACACCATATACTAAGTTATTATATTAATTAAATAATAAACATTACATATTTGGTAATAGAAACTATATACTATGTTATTATATTAATTAAATAATATAAATAATAAACATTACATATTTTGTAATATACACCATATACTATGTTATTATATTAATTAAATAGTATAAATAATAAACATTACATATTTGGTAATAGACACCATATATGTTATTATATTAATTAAATAGTATAAATAATAAACATTACATCTTTGGTAATTGACACCATATACTATGTTATTATATTAATTAAATAGTATAAATAATAAACATTACATATTTGGTAATAGACACCATATATGTTATTATATTAATTAAATAGTATAAATAATAAACATTACATATTTTGTAATAGACACCATATACTATGTTATTATATTAATTAAATAGTATAAATAATAAACATTACATATTTGGTAATTGACACCATATATTATGTTATTATATTAATTAAATAGTATAAATAATAAACATTACATATTTTGTAATAGACACCATATACTATGTTATTATATTAATTAAATAGTATAAATAATAAACATTACATATTTTGTAATATACACCATATATGTTATTATATTAATTAAATAGTATAAATAATAAACATTACATATTTTGTAATAGACACCATATATGTTATTATATTAATTAAATAGTATAAATAAAAACATTACATATTTTGTAATATACACCATATATGTTATTATATTAATTAAATAGTATAAATAATAAACATTACATATTTTGTAATAGACACCATATACTATGTTATTATATTAATTAAATAGTATAAATAATAAACATTACATATTTGGTAATAGACACCATATACTATGTTATTATATTAATTAAATAGTATAAATAATAAACATTACATATTTTATAATATACACCGTATATCTTATTATATTAATTAAATAGTATAAATAATAAACATTACATATTTTGTAATATACACCATATATGTTATTATATTAATTAAATAGTATAAATAATAAACATTACATATTTTGTAATAGACATCATATACTATGTTATTATATTAATTAAATAATAAACATTACATATTTGGTAATAGAAACTATATACTATGTTATTATATTAATTAAATAATATAAATAATAAACATTACATATTTTGTAATAGACACCATATACTATGTTATTATATTAATTAAATAGAAACTATATACTATATTATATATATATTAATATATACTATATTAATTAAATAGTATAAATAATAAACATTACATCTTTGGTAATTGACACCATATACTGTGTTATTATATTAATTAAATATTATAAATAATAAACATTACATATTTGGTAATAGATACCATATACTATGTTATTATATTAATTAAATAGTATAAATAATAAACATTACATATTTGGTAATAGACACCATATACTATGTTATTATATTAATTAAATAGTATAAATAATAAACATTACATATTTTATAATATACACCATATATGTTATTATATTAATTAAATAGTATAAATAATAAACATTACATATTTTGTAATATACACCATATATGTTATTATATTAATTAAATAGTATAAATAATAAACATTACATATTTGGTAATAGACACCATATACTATGTTATTATATTAATTAAATAGTATAAATAATAAACATTACATATTTGGTAAATGACACCATATACTATGTTATTATATTAATTAAATAGTATAAATAATAAACATTACATATTTGGTAATAGACACCATATACTATGTTATTATATTAATTAAATAATAAACATTACATATTTGGTAATAGAAACTATATACTATGTTATTATATTAATTAAATAATATAAATAATAAACATTACATATTTTGTAATAGACACCATATACTATGTTATTATATTAATTAAATAGTATAAATAATAAACATTACATATTTGGTAATAGACACCATATATGTTATTATATTAATTAAATAGTATAAATAATAAACATTACATATTTTGTAATATACACCATATACTATGTTATTATATTAATTAAATAGTATAAATAATAAACATTACATATTTGGTAATAGACACCATATATGTTATTATATTAATTAAATAGTATAAATAATAAACATTACATCTTTGGTAATTGACACCATATACTATGTTATTATATTAATTAAATAGTATAAATAATAAACATTACATATTTGGTAATAGACACCATATATGTTATTATATTAATTAAATAGTATAAATAATAAACATTACATATTTTGTAATAGACACCATATACTATGTTATTATATTAATTAAATAGTATAAATAATAAACATTACATATTTGGTAATTGACACCATATATTATGTTATTATATTAATTAAATAGTATAAATAATAAACATTACATATTTTGTAATAGACACCATATACTATGTTATTATATTAATTAAATAGTATAAATAATACACATTACATATTTTGTAATATACACCATATATGTTATTATATTAATTAAATAGTATAAATAATAAACATTACATATTTTGTAATAGACACCATATATGTTATTATATTAATTAAATAGTATAAATAAAAACATTACATATTTTGTAATATACACCATATATGTTATTATATTAATTAAATAGTATAAATAATAAACATTACATATTTTGTAATAGACACCATATACTATGTTATTATATTAATTAAATAGTATAAATAATAAACATTACATATTTGGTAATAGACACCATATACTATGTTATTATATTAATTAAATAGTATAAATAATAAACATTACATATTTTATAATATACACCGTATATCTTATTATATTAATTAAATAGTATAAATAATAAACATTACATATTTTGTAATATACACCATATATGTTATTATATTAATTAAATAGTATAAATAATAAACATTACATATTTTGTAATAGACATCATATACTATGTTATTATATTAATTAAATAATAAACATTACATATTTGGTAATAGAAACTATATACTATGTTATTATATTAATTAAATAATATAAATAATAAACATTACATATTTTGTAATAGACACCATATACTATGTTATTATATTAATTAAATAGAAACTATATACTATATTATATATATATTAATATATACTATATTAATTAAATAGTATAAATAATAAACATTACATCTTTGGTAATTGACACCATATACTGTGTTATTATATTAATTAAATATTATAAATAATAAACATTACATATTTGGTAATAGATACCATATACTATGTTATTATATTAATTAAATAGTATAAATAATAAACATTACATATTTGGTAATATACACCATATACTATGTTATTATATTAATTAAATAGTATAAATAATAAACATTACATATTTTATAATATACACCATATATGTTATTATATTAATTAAATAGTATAAATAATAAACATTACATATTTTGTAATATACACCATATATGTTATTATATTAATTAAATAGTATAAATAATAAACATTACATATTTGGTAATAGACACCATATACTATGTTATTATATTAATTAAATAGTATAAATAATAAACATTACATATTTGGTAAATGACACCATATACTATGTTATTATATTAATTAAATAGTATAAATAATAAACATTACATATTTGGTAATAGACACCATATACTATGTTATTATATTAATTAAATAATAAACATTACATATTTGGTAATAGAAACTATATACTATGTTATTATATTAATTAAATAATATAAATAATAAACATTACATATTTTGTAATAGACACCATATACTATGTTATTATATTAATTAAATAGTATAAATAATAAACATTACATATTTGGTAATAGACACCATATATGTTATTATATTAATTAAATAGTATAAATAATAAACATTACATCTTTGGTAATTGACACCATATACTATGTTATTATATTAATTAAATAGTATAAATAATAAACATTACATATTTGGTAATTGACACCATATATTATGTTATTATATTAATTAAATAGTATAAATAATAAACATTACATATTTTGTAATAGACACCATATACTATGTTATTATATTAATTAAATAGTATAAATAATAAACATTACATATTTTATAATATACACCATATATGTTATTATATTAATTAAATAGTATAAATAATAAACATTACATATTTTGTAATATACACCATATATGTTATTATATTAATTAAATAGTATAAATAATAAACATTACATATTTTGTAATAGACACCATATATATTATTATATTAATTAAATAGTATAAATAAAAACATTACATATTTTGTAATATACACCATATATGTTATTATATTAATTAAATAGTATAAATAATAAACATTACATATTTTGTAATAGACACCATATACTATGTTATTATATTAATTAAATAGTATAAATAATAAACATTACATGTTTGGTAATAGACACCATATACTATGTTATTATATTAATTTAATAGTATAAATAATAAACATTACATATTTTATAATATACACCGTATATGTTATTATATTAATTAAATAGTATAAATAATAAACATTACATATTTTGTAATATACACCATATATGTTATTATATTAATTAAATAGTATAAATAATAAACATTACATATTTTGTAATAGACACCACATATGTTATTATATTAATTAAATAGTATAAATAATAAACATTACATATTTTGTAATATACACCATATATGTTATTATATTAATTAAATAGTATAAATAATAAACATTACATATTTGGTAATTGACACCATATACTATGTTATTATATTAATTAAATTGTATAAATAATAAACATTACATTTTTGGTAATATACACCATATACTATGTAATTATATTAATTAAATAGTATAAATAATAAACATTACATATTTTTTTTAATAGACATCATTTACTATGTTATTATATTAATTAAATAGTATAAATAATAAACATTACATATTTGGTAATAGACACCATATACTATGTTATTATATTAATTAAATAGTATAAATAATAAACATTAAATATTTGGTAATAGACACCATATACTATGTTATTATATTAATTAAATAGTATAAATAATAAACATTACATATTTGGTAATAGGCACCATATGCTATGTTATTATATTAATTAAATAGTATAAATAATAAACATTACATATTTGGTAATAGACACCATATACTATGTTATTATATTAATTAAATAGTATAAATAATAAACATTACATATTTGGTAATAGACACCATATACTATGTTATTATATTAATTAAATAGTATAAATAATAAACATTACATATTTGGTAATATACACCAAATACTATGTTATTATATTAATTAAATAGTATAAATAATAAACATTACATATTTGCTAATTGACACCATATACTATGTTATTATATTAATTAAATAGTATAAATACTAAACATTACATATTTGGTAAATGACACCATATACTATGTTATTATATTAATTAAATAGTATAAATAATAAACATTACATATTTGGTAATAGACACCATATACTATGTTATTATATTAATTAAATAATAAACATTACATATTTGGTAATAGAAACTATATACTATGTTATTATATTAATTAAATAATATAAATAATAAACATTACATATTTTGTAATAGATACCATATACTATGTTATTATATTAATTAAATAGTATAAATAATAAACATTACATATTTGGTAATAGACACCATATACTATGTTATTATATTAATTAAATAGTATAAATAATAAACATTACATATTTGGTAATAGACACCATATATGTTATTATATTAATTAAATAGTATAAATAATAAACATTACATCTTTGGTAATTGACACCATATACTATGTTATTATATTAATTAAATAGTATAAATAATAAACATTACATATTTGGTAATTGACACCATATATTATGTTATTATATTAATTAAATAGTATAAATAATAAACATTACATATTTTGTAATAGACACCATATACTATGTTATTATATTATTTAAATAGTATAAATAATAAACATTACATATTTGGCAATAGACACCATATACTATGTTATTATATTAATTAAATAATAAACATTACATATTTGGTAATAGAAACTATATACTATGTTATTATATTAATTAAATAATATAAATAATAAACATTACATATTTGGTAATAGACACCATATACTATGTTATTATATTAATTAAATAGTATAAATAATAAACATTACATATTTGGTAATAGACACCATATACTATGTTATTATATTAATTAAATAGTATAAATAATAAACATTAAATATTTGGTAATAGACACCATATACTATGTTATTATATTAATTAAATAGTATAAATAATAAACATTACATATTTGGTAATAGACACCATTTACTATGTTATTATATTAATTAAATAGTATAAATAATAAACATTACATATTTGGTAATAGACACCATATACTATGTTATTATATTAATTAAATAGTATAAATAATAAACATTACATATTTGCTAATTGACACCATATACTATGTTATTATATTAATTAAATAGTATAAATAATAAACATTACATATTTGGTAATAGACACCATATACTATGTTATTATATTAATTAAATAGTATAAATAATAAACATTACATATTTGCTAATTGAAACCATATACTATGTTATTATATTAATTAAATAGTATAAATAATAAACATTAACTATTTGGTAATAGACACCATATACTATGTTATTATATTAATTAAATAGTATAAATAATAAACATTACATATTTGGTAATAGACACCATATACTATGTTATTATATTAATTAAATAGTATAAATAATAAACATTAAATATTTGGTAATAGACACCATATACTATGTTATTATATTAATTAAATAGTATAAATAATAAACATTACATATTTGGTAATAGACACCATATACTATGTTATTATATTAATTAAATAGTATAAATAATAAACATTACATATTTGGTAATAGACACCATATACTATGTTATTATATTAATTAAATAGTATAAATAATAAACATTACATATTTGCTAATTGACACCATATACTATGTTATTATATTAATTAAATAGTATCAATAATGAACATTACATATTTGGTAATAGACACCATATATTATGTTATTATATTAATTAAATAGTATAAATAATAAACATTACATATTTTATAATATACACCATATATGTTATTATATTAATTAAATAGTATAAATAATAAACATTACATATTTTGTAATATACACCATATATGTTATTATATTAATTAAATAGTATAAATAATAAACATTACATATTTTGTAATAGACACCATATACTATGTTATTATATTAATTAAATAGTATAAATAATAAACATTACATATTTGGTAATAGGCACCATATACTATGTTATTATATTAATTAAATAGTATAAATAATAAACATTACATATTTGCTAATTGACACCATATACTATGTTATTATATTAATTAAATAGTATAAATAATAAACATTACATATTTGGTAATAGACACCATATACTATGTTATTATATTAATTAAATAGTATAAATAATAAACATTACATATTTGGTAATAGACACCATATACTATGTTATTATATTAATTAAATAGTATAAATAATAAACATTACATATTTGGTAATAGACACCATATACTATGTTATTATATTAATTAAATAATATAAATAATAAACATTACATATTTTGTAATATACACCATATATGTTATTATATTAATTAAATAGTATAAATAATAAACATTACATATTTTGTAATAGACACCATATACTATGTTATTATATTAATTAAATAATAAACATTACATATTTGGTAATAGAAACTATATACTATGTTATTATATTAATTAAATAATATAAATAATAAACATTACATATTTTGTAATAGACACCATATACTATGTTATTATATTAATTAAATAGAAACTATATACTATATTATATATATATTAATATATACTATATTAATTAAATAGTATAAATAATAAACATTACATATTTGGTAATTGACACCATATACTGTGTTATTATATTAATTAAATAGTATAAATAATAAACATTACATATTTGGTAATAGATACCATATACTATGTTATTATATTAATTAAATAGTATAAATAATAAACATTACATATTTGGTAATAGACACCATATACTATGTTATTATATTAATTAAATAGTATAAATAATAAACATTACATATTTTATAATATACACCATATATGTTATTATATTAATTAAATAGTATAAATAATAAACATTACATATTTTGTAATATACACCATATATGTTATTATATTAATTAAATAGTATAAATAATAAACATTACATATTTTGTAATAGACACCATATACTATGTTTTTATATTAATTAAATAGTATAAATAATAAACATTACATATTTGGTAATAGACACCATATACTATGTTATTATATTAATTAAATAGTATAAATAATAAACATTACATATTTGGTAATAGACACCATATACTATGTTATTATATTAATTAAATAGTATAAATAATAAACATTACATATTTGCTAATAGACACCATATACTATGTTATTATATTAATTAAATAGTATAAATAATAAACATTACATATTTGGTAATAGACACCATATACTATGTTATTATATTAATTAAATACTATAAATAATAAACATTACATATTTGCTAATTGACACCATATACTATGTTATTATATTAATTAAATAGTATAAATAATAAACATTACATATTTGGTAAATGACACCATATACTATGTTATTATATTAATTAAATAGTATAAATAATAAACATTACATATTTGGTAATAGACACCATATACTATGTTATTATATTAATTAAATAATAAACATTACATATTTGGTAATAGACACCATATACTATGTTATTATATTAATTAAATAGTATAAATAATAAACATTACATATTTGGTAATAGACACCATATACTATGTTATTATATTAATTAAATAGTATAAATAATAAACATTACATATTTGCTAATTGACACCATATACTATGTTATTATATTAATTAAATAGTATAAATAATAAACATTAACTATTTGGTAATATACACCAT
The DNA here is from genome assembly GCA_964035775.1 of Osedax frankpressi. Taxonomy (NCBI): domain Eukaryota; kingdom Metazoa; phylum Annelida; class Polychaeta; order Sabellida; family Siboglinidae; genus Osedax; species Osedax frankpressi. The sequence goes on from OZ038317.1 coordinate 4,279,980, forward strand.
ATACTATGTTATTATATTAATTAAATAGTATAAATAATAAACATTACATATTTGGTAATAGACACCATATACTATGTTATTATATTAATTAAATAGTATAAATAATAAACATTAAATATTTGGTAATAGACACTATATACTATGTTATTATATTAATTAAATAGTATAAATAATAAACATTACATTTTTGGTAATAGACACCATATGCTATGTTATTATATTAATTAAATAGTATAAATAATAAACATTACATATTTGGTAATAGACACCATATACTATGTTATTATATTAATTAAATAGTATAAATAATAAACATTACATTTTTGGTAATAGACACCATATGCTATGTTATTATATTAATTAAATAGTATAAATAATAAACATTACATATTTGGAAATAGACACCAAATACTATGTTATTATATTAATTAAATAGTATAAATAATAAACATTACATATTTGCTAATTGACACCATATACTATGTTATTATATTAATTAAATAGTATAAATACTAAACATTACATATTTGGTAAATGACACCATATACTATGTTATTATATTAATTAAATAGTATAAATAATAAACATTACATATTTGGTAATAGACACCATATACTATGTTATTATATTAATTAAATAATAAACATTACATATTTGGTAATAGAAACTATATACTATGTTATTATATTAATTAAATAATATAAATAATAAACATTACATATTTTGTAATAGACACCACATATGTTATTATATTAATTAAATAGTATAAATAATAAACATTACATATTTGGTAATTGACACCATATACTATGTTATTATATTAATTAAATAGTATAAATAATAAACATTACATTTTTGGTAATATGCACCATATACTATGTTATTATATTAATTAAATAATATAAATATAAACATTACATTTTTGGTAATAGACACCATATACTATGTTATTATATTAATTAAATAGTATAAATAATAAACATTAAATATTTGTTAATAGACACCATATATTATGTTATTATATTAATTAAATAGTATAAATAATAAACATTACATATTTTGTAATATACATCATATACTATGTTATTATATTAATTAAATTGTATAAATAATAAACATTACATTTTTGGTAATAGACACCATATACTATGTTATTATATTAATTAAATAGTATAAATAATAAACATTACATATTTGTTAATAGACATCATTTACTATGTTATTATATTAATTAAATAGTATAAATAATAAACATTAAATATTTGGTAATAGACACCATATACTATGTTATTATATTAATTAAATAGTATAAATAATAAACATTACATATTTGGTAATAGACACCATATACTATGTTATTATGTTAATTAAATAGTATAAATAAGACACCATATACTATATTATTATATTAATTAAATAGTATAAATAATAAACATTACATATTTTGTAATATACACCATATATGTTATTATATTAATTAAATAGTATAAATAATAAACATTACATATTTTGTAATAGACACCATATACTATGTTATTATATTAATTAAATAGTATAAATAATAAACATTACATTTTTGGTAATATGCACTATATACTATGTAATTATATTAATTAAATAGTATAAATAATAAACATTACATTTTTGGTAATAGACACCATATACTATGTTATTATATTAATTAAATAGTATAAATAATAAACATTACATATTTGTTAATAGACATCATTTACTATGTTATTATATTAATTAAATAGTATAAATAATAAACATTAACTATTTGGTAATAGACACCATATACTATGTTATTATATTAATTAAATAGTATAAATAATAAACATTACATATTTGGTAATAGACACCATATACTATGTTATTATATTAATTAAATAGTATAAATAATAAACATTAAATATTTGGTAATAGACACCATATACTATGTTATTATATTAATTAAATAGTATAAATAATAAACATTACATATTTGGTAATAGACACCATATACTATGTTATTATATTAATTAAATAGTATAAATAATAAACATTACATATTTGGTAATATACACCATATACTATGTTATTATATTAATTAAATAGTATAAATAATAAACATTACATATTTGCTAATTGACACCATATACTATGTTATTATATTAATTAAATAGTATAAATAATAAACATTACATATTTGGTAATGGACACCATATACTATGTTATTATATTAATTAAATAGTATAAATAATAAACATTACATATTTGCTAATTGACACCATATACTATGTTATTATATTAATTAAATAGTATAAATAATAAACATTAACTATTTGGTAATAGACACCATATACTATGTTATTATATTAATTAAATAGTATAAATAATAAACATTACATATTTGGTAATAGACACCATATACTATGTTATTATATTAATTAAATAGTATAAATAATAAACATTAAATATTTGGTAATAGACACCATATACTATGTTATTATATTAATTAAATAGTATAAATAATAAACATTACATATTTGGTAATAGACACCATATGCTATGTTATTATATTAATTAAATAGTATAAATAATAAACATTACATATTTGGTAATAGACACCATATACTATGTTATTATATTAATTAAATAGTATAAATAATAAACATTACATATTTGGTAATAGACACCATATACTATGTTATTATATTAATTAAATAGTATAAATAATAAACATTACATATTTGGTAATAGACACCAAATACTATGTTATTATATTAATTAAATAGTATAAATAATAAACATTACATATTTGCTAATTGACACCATATACTATGTTATTATATTAATTAAATAGTATAAATACTAAACATTACATATTTGGTAAATGACACCATATACTATGTTATTATATTAATTAAATAGTATAAATAATAAACATTACATATTTGGTAATAGACACCATATACTATGTTATTATATTAATTAAATAATAAACATTACATATTTGGTAATAGAAACTATATACTATGTTATTATATTAATTAAATAATATAAATAATAAACATTACATATTTTGTAATAGACACCATATACTATGTTATTATATTAATTAAATAGTATAAATAATAAACATTACATATTTGGTAATAGACACCATATACTATGTTATTATATTAATTAAATAGTATAAATAATAAACATTACATATTTGGTAATAGACACCATATATGTTATTATATTAATTAAATAGTATAAATAATAAAAATTACATATTTGGTAATAGACACCAAATACTATGTTATTATATTAATTAAATAGTATAAATAATAAACATTACATATTTGCTAATTGACACCATATACTATGTTATTATATTAATTAAATAGTATAAATACTAAACATTACATATTTGGTAAATGACACCATATACTATATAGTTGTATAACATATGTTATTATATTAATTAAATAGTATAAATAATAAACATTACATATTTGGTAATAGACACCATATACTATGTTATTATATTAATTAAATAATAAACATTACATATTTGGTAATAGAAACTATATACTATGTTATTATATTAATTAAATAATATAAATAATAAACATTACATATTTTGTAATAGACACCATATACTATGTTATTATATTAATTAAATAGTATAAATAATAAACATTACATATTTTGTAATAGACACCATATACTATGTTATTATATTAATTAAATAGTATAAATAATAAACATTACATATTTGGTAATTGACACCATATATTATGTTATTATATTAATTAAATAGTATAAATAATAAACATTACATATTTTGTAATAGACACCATATACTATGTTATTATATTAATTAAATAGTATAAATAATAAACATTACATATTTTGTAATATACACCATATATGTTATTATATTAATTAAATAGTATAAATAATAAACATTACATATTTTGTAATATACACCATATATGTTATTATATTAATTAAATAGTATAAATAATAAACATTACATATTTTGTAATAGACACCACATATGTTATTATATTAATTAAATAGTATAAATAATAAACATTACATATTTGGTAATTGACACCATATACTATGTTATTATATTAATTAAATAGTATAAATAATAAACATTACATTTTTGGTAATATGCACCATATACTATGTTATTATATTAATTAAATAGTATAAATAATAAACATTACATTTTTGGTAATTGACACCATATATTATGTTATTATATTAATTAAATAGTATAAATAATAAACATTACATATTTTGTAATAGACACCATATACTATGTTATTATATTAATTATATAGTATAAATAATAAACATTACATATTTTGTAATATACACCATATATGTTATTATATTAATTAAATAGTATAAATAATAAACATTACATATTTTGTAATATACACCATATATGTTATTATATTAATTAAATAGTATAAATAATAAACATTACATATTTTGTAATAGACACCACATATGTTATTATATTAATTAAATAGTATAAATAATAAACATTACATATTTGGTAATTGACACCATATACTATGTTATTATATTAATTAAATAGTATAAATAATAAACATTACATTTTTGGTAATATGCACCATATACTATGTTATTATATTAATTAAATAGTATAAATAATAAACATTACATTTTTGGTAATAGACACCATATACTATGTTATTATATTAATTAAATAGTATAAATAATAAACATTACATATTTGTTAATAGACACCATATATTATGTTATTATATTAATTAAATAGTATAAATAATAAACATTACATATTTTGTAATATACATCATATACTATGTTATTATATTAATTAAATTGTATAAATAATAAACATTACATTTTTGGTAATAGACACCATATACTATGTTATTATATTAATTAAATAGTATAAATAATAAACATTACATATTTGTTAATAGACATCATTTACTATGTTATTATATTAATTAAATAGTATAAATAATAAACATTAAATATTTGGTAATAGACACCATATACTATGTTATTATATTAATTAAATAGTATAAATAATAAACATTACATATTTGGTAATAGACACCATATACTATGTTATTATGTTAATTAAATAGTATAAATAAGACACCATATACTATGTTATTATATTAATTAAATAGTATAAATAATAAACATTACATATTTTGTAATATACACCATATATGTTATTATATTAATTAAATAGTATAAATAATAAACATTACATATTTTGTAATATACACCATATACTATGTTATTATATTAATTAAATAGTATAAATAATAAACATTACATTTTTGGTAATAGACACCATATACTATGTTATTATATTAATTAAATAGTATAAATAATAAACATTACATATTTGTTAATAGACATCATTTACTATGTTATTATATTAATTAAATAGTATAAATAATAAACATTAACTATTTGGTAATAGACACCATATACTATGTTATTATATTAATTAAATAGTATAAATAATAAACATTACATATTTGGTAATAGACACCATATACTATGTTATTATATTAATTAAATAGTATAAATAATAAACATTAAATATTTGGTAATAGACACCATATACTATGTTATTATATTAATTAAATAGTATAAATAATAAACATTACATATTTGGTAATAGACACCATATACTATGTTATTATATTAATTAAATAGTATAAATAATAAACATTACATATTTGGTAATATACACCATATACTATGTTATTATATTAATTAAATAGTATAAATAATAAACATTACATATTTGCTAATTGACACCATATACTATGTTATTATATTAATTAAATAGTATAAATAATAAACATTACATATTTGGTAATAGACACCATATACTATGTTATTATATTAATTAAATAGTATAAATAATAAACATTACATATTTGGTAATAGACACCATATACTATGTTATTATATTAATTAAATAGTATAAATAATAAACATTACATATTTGCTAATTGACACCATATACTATGTTATTATATTAATTAAATAGTATAAATAATAAACATTAACTATTTGGTAATAGACACCATATACTATGTTATTATATTAATTAAATAGTATAAATAATAAACATTACATATTTGGTAATAGACACCATATACTATGTTATTATATTAATTAAATAGTATAAATAATAAACATTAAATATTTGGTAATAGACACCATATACTATGTTATTATATTAATTAAATAGTATAAATAATAAACATTACATATTTGGTAATAGACACCATATACTATGTTATTATATTAATTAAATAGTATAAATAATAAACATTACATATTTGGTAATAGACACCATATACTATGTTATTATATTAATTAAATAGTATAAATAATAAACATTAAATATTTGGTAATAGACACCATATACTATGTTATTATATTAATTAAATAGTATAAATAATAAACATTACATATTTGTTAATAGACACCATATATTATGTTATTATATTAATTAAATAGTATAAATAATAAACATTACATATTTTGTAATATACATCATATACTATGTTATTATATTAATTAAATTGTATAAATAATAAACATTACATTTTTGGTAATAGACACCATATACTATGTTATTATATTAATTAAATAGTATAAATAATAAACATTACATATTTGTTAATAGACATCATTTACTATGTTATTATATTAATTAAATAGTATAAATAATAAACATTAAATATTTGGTAATAGACACCATATACTATGTTATTATATTAATTAAATAGTATAAATAATAAACATTACATATTTGGTAATAGACACCATATACTATGTTATTATGTTAATTAAATAGTATAAATAAGACACCATATACTATGTTATTATATTAATTAAATAGTATAAATAATAAACATTACATATTTTGTAATATACACCATATATGTTATTATATTAATTAAATAGTATAAATAATAAACATTACATATTTTGTAATATACACCATATACTATGTTATTATATTAATTAAATAGTATAAATAATAAACATTACATTTTTGGTAATAGACACCATATACTATGTTATTATATTAATTAAATAGTATAAATAATAAACATTACATATTTGTTAATAGACATCATTTACTATGTTATTATATTAATTAAATAGTATAAATAATAAACATTAACTATTTGGTAATAGACACCATATACTATGTTATTATATTAATTAAATAGTATAAATAATAAACATTACATATTTGGTAATAGACACCATATACTATGTTATTATATTAATTAAATAGTATAAATAATAAACATTAAATATTTGGTAATAGACACCATATACTATGTTATTATATTAATTAAATAGTATAAATAATAAACATTACATATTTGGTAATAGACACCATATACTATGTTATTATATTAATTAAATAGTATAAATAATAAACATTACATATTTGGTAATATACACCATATACTATGTTATTATATTAATTAAATAGTATAAATAATAAACATTACATATTTGCTAATTGACACCATATACTATGTTATTATATTAATTAAATAGTATAAATAATAAACATTACATATTTGGTAATAGACACCATATACTATGTTATTATATTAATTAAATAGTATAAATAATAAACATTACATATTTGGTAATAGACACCATATACTATGTTATTATATTAATTAAATAGTATAAATAATAAACATTACATATTTGCTAATTGACACCATATACTATGTTATTATATTAATTAAATAGTATAAATAATAAACATTAACTATTTGGTAATAGACACCATATACTATGTTATTATATTAATTAAATAGTATAAATAATAAACATTACATATTTGGTAATAGACACCATATACTATGTTATTATATTAATTAAATAGTATAAATAATAAACATTAAATATTTGGTAATAGACACCATATACTATGTTATTATATTAATTAAATAGTATAAATAATAAACATTACATATTTGGTAATAGACACCATATACTATGTTATTATATTAATTAAATAGTATAAATAATAAACATTACATATTTGGTAATAGACACCATATACTATGTTATTATATTAATTAAATAGTATAAATAATAAACATTAAATATTTGGTAATAGACACCATATACTATGTTATTATATTAATTAAATAGTATAAATAATAAACATTACATATTTGGTAATAGACACCATATGCTATGTTATTATATTAATTAAATAGTATAAATAATAAACATTACATATTTGGTAATAGACACCATATACTATGTTATTATATTAATTAAATAGTATAAATAATAAACATTACATATTTGGTAATAGACACCATATACTATGTTATTATATTAATTAAATAGTATAAATAATAAACATTACATATTTGGTAATAGACACCAAATACTATGTTATTATATTAATTAAATAGTATAAATAATAAACATTACATATTTGCTAATTGACACCATATACTATGTTATTATATTAATTAAATAGTATAAATACTAAACATTACATATTTGGTAAATGACACCATATACTATGTTATTATATTAATTAAATAGTATAAATAATAAACATTACATATTTGGTAATAGACACCATATACTATGTTATTATATTAATTAAATAATAAACATTACATATTTGGTAATAGAAACTATATACTATGTTATTATATTAATTAAATAATATAAATAATAAACATTACATATTTTGTAATAGACACCATATACTATGTTATTATATTAATTAAATAGTATAAATAATAAATATTACATATTTGGTAATAGACACCATATACTATGTTATTATATTAATTAAATAGTATAAATAATAAACATTACATATTTGCTAATTGACACCATATACTATGTTATTATATTAATTAAATAGTATAAATACTAAACATTACATATTTGGTAAATGACACCATATACTATGTTATTATATTAATTAAATAGTATAAATAATAAACATTACATATTTGGTAATAGACACCATATACTATGTTATTATATTAATTAAATAATAAACATTACATATTTGGTAATAGAAACTATATACTATGTTATTATATTAATTAAATAATATAAATAATAAACATTACATATTTTGTAATAGACACCATATACTATGTTATTATATTAATTAAATAGTATAAATAATAAACATTACATATTTTGTAATAGACACCATATACTATGTTATTATATTAATTAAATAGTATAAATAATAAACATTACATATTTGGTAATTGACACCATATATTATGTTATTATATTAATTAAATAGTATAAATAATAAACATTACATATTTTGTAATAGACACCATATACTTTGTTATTATATTAATTAAATAGTATAAATAATAAACATTACATATTTTGTAATATACACCATATATGTTATTATATTAATTAAATAGTATAAATAATAAACATTACATATTTTGTAATATACACCATATATGTTATTATATTAATTAAATAGTATAAATAATAAACATTACATATTTTGTAATAGACACCACATATGTTATTATATTAATTAAATAGTATAAATAATAAACATTACATATTTGGTAATTGACACCATATACTATGTTATTATGTTAATTAAATAGTATAAATAATAAACATTACATTTTTGGTAATATGCACCATATACTATGTTATTATATTAATTAAATAGTATAAATAATAAACATTACATTTTTGGTAATAGACACCATATACTATGTTATTATATTAATTAAATAGTATAAATAATAAACATTACATATTTGTTAATAGACACCATATATTATGTTATTATATTAATTAAATTGTATAAATAATAAACATTACATATTTTGTAATATACATCATATACTATGTTATTATATTAATTAAATTGTATAAATAATAAACATTACATTTTTGGTAATAGACACCATATACTATGTTATTATATTAATTAAATAGTATAAATAATAAACATTACATATTTGTTAATAGACATCATTTACTATGTTATTATATTAATTAAATAGTATAAATAATAAACATTAAATATTTGGTAATAGACACCATATACTATGTTATTATATTAATTAAATAGTATAAATAATAAACATTACATATTTGGTAATAGACACCATATACTATGTTATTATGTTAATTAAATAGTATAAATAAGACACCATATACTATGTTATTATATTAATTAAATAGTATAAATAATAAACATTACATATTTTGTAATATACACCATATATGTTATTATATTAATTAAATAGTATAAATAATAAACATTACATATTTTGTAATAGACACCATATACTATGTTATTATATTAATTAAATAGTATAAATAATAAACATTACATTTTTGGTAATATGCACTATATACTATGTAATTATATTAATTAAATAGTATAAATAATAAACATTACATTTTTGGTAATAGACACCATATACTATGTTATTATATTAATTAAATAGTATAAATAATAAACATTACATATTTGTTAATAGACATCATTTACTATGTTATTATATTAATTAAATAGTATAAATAATAAACATTAACTATTTGGTAATAGACACCATATACTATGTTATTATATTAATTAAATAGTATAAATAATAAACATTACATATTTGGTAATAGACACCATATACTATGTTATTATATTAATTAAATAGTATAAATAATAAACATTAAATATTTGGTAATAGACACCATATACTATGTTATTATATTAATTAAATAGTATAAATAATAAACATTACATATTTGGTAATAGACACCATATACTATGTTATTATATTAATTAAATAGTATAAATAATAAACATTACATATTTGGTAATATACACCATATACTATGTTATTATATTAATTAAATAGTATAAATAATAAACATTACATATTTGCTAATTGACACCATATACTATGTTATTATATTAATTAAATAGTATAAATAATAAACATTACATATTTGGTAATAGACACCATATACTATGTTATTATATTAATTAAATAGTATAAATAATAAACATTACATATTTGGTAATAGACACCATATACTATGTTATTATATTAATTAAATAGTATAAATAATAAACATTACATATTTGCTAATTGACACCATATACTATGTTATTATATTAATTAAATAGTATAAATAATAAACATTAACTATTTGGTAATAGACACCATATACTATGTTATTATATTAATTAAATAGTATAAATAATAAACATTACATATTTGGTAATAGACACCATATACTATGTTATTATATTAATTAAATAGTATAAATAATAAACATTAAATATTTGGTAATAGACACCATATACTATGTTATTATATTAATTAAATAGTATAAATAATAAACATTACATATTTGGTAATAGACACCATATGCTATGTTATTATATTAATTAAATAGTATAAATAATAAACATTACATATTTGGTAATAGACACCATATACTATGTTATTATATTAATTAAATAGTATAAATAATAAACATTACATATTTGGTAATAGACACCATATACTATGTTATTATATTAATTAAATAGTATAAATAATAAACATTACATATTTGGTAATAGACACCAAATACTATGTTATTATATTAATTAAATAGTATAAATAATAAACATTACATATTTGCTAATTGACACCATATACTATGTTATTATATTAATTAAATAGTATAAATACTAAACATTACATATTTGGTAAATGACACCATATACTATGTTATTATATTAATTAAATAGTATAAATAATAAACATTACATATTTGGTAATACACACCATATACTATGTTATTATATTAATTAAATAATAAACATTACATATTTGGTAATAGAAACTATATACTATGTTATTATATTAATTAAATAATATAAATAATAAACATTACATATTTTGTAATAGACACCATATTCTATGTTATTATATTAATTAAATAGTATAAATAATAAACATTACATATTTGGTAATAGACACCATATACTATGTTATTATATTAATTAAATAGTATAAATAATAAACATTACATATTTGGTAATAGACACCATATATGTTATTATATTAATTAAATAGTATAAATAATAAACATTACATCTTTGGTAATTGACACCATATACTATGTTATTATATTAATTAAATAGTATAAATAATAAACATTACATATTTGGTAATTGACACCATATATTATGTTATTATATTAATTAAATAGTATAAATAATAAACATTACATATTTTGTAATAGACACCATATACTATGTTATTATATTATTTAAATAGTATAAATAATAAACATTACATATTTGGCAATAGACACCATATACTATGTTATTATATTAATTAAATAATAAACATTACATATTTGGTAATAGAAACTATATACTATGTTATTATATTAATTAAATAATATAAATAATAAACATTACATATTTGGTAATAGACACCATATACTATGTTATTATATTAATTAAATAGTATAAATAATAAACATTACATATTTGGTAATAGACAACATATACTATGTTATTATATTAATTAAATAGTATAAATAATAAACATTAAATATTTGGTAATAGACACCATATACTATGTTATTATATTAATTAAATAGTATAAATAATAAACATTACATATTTGGTAATAGACACCATATACTATGTTATTATATTAATTAAATAGTATAAATAATAAACATTACATATTTGGTAATATACACCATATACTATGTTATTATATTAATTAAATAGTATAAATAATAAACATTACATATTTGCTAATTGACACCATATACTATGTTATTATATTAATTAAATAGTATAAATAATAAACATTACATATTTGGTAATAGACACCATATACTATGTTATTATATTAATTAAATAGTATAAATAATAAACATTACATATTTGGTAATAGACACCATATACTATGTTATTATATTAATTAAATAGTATAAATAATAAACATTACATATTTGCTAATTGACACCATATACTATGTTATTATATTAATTAAATAGTATAAATAATAAACATTAACTATTTGGTAATAGACACCATATACTATGTTATTATATTAATTAAATAGTATAAATAATAAACATTACATATTTGGTAATAGACACCATATACTATGTTATTATATTAATTAAATAGTATAAATAATAAACATTAAATATTTGGTAATAGACACCATATACTATGTTATTATATTAATTAAATAGTATAAATAATAAACATTACATATTTGGTAATAGACACCATATACTATGTTATTATATTAATTAAATAGTATAAATAATAAACATTACATATTTGGTAATAGACACCATATACTATGTTATTATATTAATTAAATAGTATAAATAATAAACATTAAATATTTGGTAATAGACACCATATACTATGTTATTATATTAATTAAATAGTATAAATAATAAACATTACATATTTGGTAATAGACACCATATGCTATGTTATTATATTAATTAAATAGTATAAATAATAAACATTACATATTTGGTAATAGACACCATATACTATGTTATTATATTAATTAAATAGTATAAATAATAAACATTACATATTTGGTAATAGACACCATATACTATGTTATTATATTAATTAAATAGTATAAATAATAAACATTACATATTTGGTAATAGACACCAAATACTATGTTATTATATTAATTAAATAGTATAAATAATAAACATTACATATTTGCTAATTGACACCATATACTATGTTATTATATTAATTAAATAGTATAAATACTAAACATTACATATTTGGTAAATGACACCATATACTATGTTATTATATTAATTAAATAGTATAAATAATAAACATTACATATTTGGTAATAGACACCATATACTATGTTATTATATTAATTAAATAATAAACATTACATATTTGGTAATAGAAACTATATACTATGTTATTATATTAATTAAATAATATAAATAATAAACATTACATATTTTGTAATAGACACCATATACTATGTTATTATATTAATTAAATAGTATAAATAATAAACATTACATATTTGGTAATAGACACCATATACTATGTTATTATATTAATTAAATAGTATAAATAATAAACATTACATATTTGCTAATTGACACCATATACTATGTTATTATATTAATTAAATAGTATAAATACTAAACATTACATATTTGGTAAATGACACCATATACTATGTTATTATATTAATTAAATAGTATAAATAATAAACATTACATATTTGGTAATAGACACCATATACTATGTTATTATATTAATTAAATAATAAACATTACATATTTGGTAATAGAAACTATATACTATGTTATTATATTAATTAAATAATATAAATAATAAACATTACATATTTTGTAATAGACACCATATACTATGTTATTATATTAATTAAATAGTATAAATAATAAACATTACATATTTTGTAATAGACACCATATACTATGTTATTATATTAATTAAATAGTATAAATAATAAACATTACATATTTGGTAATTGACACCATATATTATGTTATTATATTAATTAAATAGTATAAATAATAAACATTACATATTTTGTAATAGACACCATATACTATGTTATTATATTAATTAAATAGTATAAATAATAAACATTACATATTTTGTAATATACACCATATATGTTATTATATTAATTAAATAGTATAAATAATAAACATTACATATTTTGTAATATACACCATATATGTTATTATATTAATTAAATAGTATAAATAATAAACATTACATATTTTGTAATAGACACCACATATGTTATTATATTAATTAAATAGTATAAATAATAAACATTACATATTTGGTAATTGACACCATATACTATGTTATTATGTTAATTAAATAGTATAAATAATAAACATTACATTTTTGGTAATATGCACCATATACTATGTTATTATATTAATTAAATAGTATAAATAATAAACATTACATTTTTGGTAATAGACACCATATACTATGTTATTATATTAATTAAATAGTATAAATAATAAACATTACATATTTGTTAATAGACACCATATATTATGTTATTATATTAATTAAATAGTATAAATAATAAACATTACATATTTTGTAATATACATCATATACTATGTTATTATATTAATTAAATTGTATAAATAATAAACATTACATTTTTGGTAATAGACACCATATACTATGTTATTATATTAATTAAATAGTATAAATAATAAACATTACATATTTGTTAATAGACATCATTTACTATGTTATTATATTAATTAAATAGTATAAATAATAAACATTAAATATTTGGTAATAGACACCATATACTATGTTATTATATTAATTAAATAGTATAAATAATAAACATTACATATTTGGTAATAGACACCATATACTATGTTATTATGTTAATTAAATAGTATAAATAAGACACCATATACTATGTTATTATATTAATTAAATAGTATAAATAATAAACATTACATATTTTGTAATATACACCATATATGTTATTATATTAATTAAATAGTATAAATAATAAACATTACATATTTTGTAATAGACACCATATACTATGTTATTATATTAATTAAATAGTATAAATAATAAACATTACATTTTTGGTAATATGCACTATATACTATGTAATTATATTAATTAAATAGTATAAATAATAAACATTACATTTTTGGTAATAGACACCATATACTATGTTATTATATTAATTAAATAGTATAAATAATAAACATTACATATTTGTTAATAGACATCATTTACTATGTTATTATATTAATTAAATAGTATAAATAATAAACATTAACTATTTGGTAATAGACACCATATACTATGTTATTATATTAATTAAATAGTATAAATAATAAACATTACATATTTGGTAATAGACACCATATACTATGTTATTATATTAATTAAATAGTATAAATAATAAACATTAAATATTTGGTAATAGACACCATATACTATGTTATTATATTAATTAAATAGTATAAATAATAAACATTACATATTTGGTAATAGACACCATATACTATGTTATTATATTAATTAAATAGTATAAATAATAAACATTACATATTTGGTAATATACACCATATACTATGTTATTATATTAATTAAATAGTATAAATAATAAACATTACATATTTGCTAATTGACACCATATACTATGTTATTATATTAATTAAATAGTATAAATAATAAACATTACATATTTGGTAATAGACACCATATACTATGTTATTATATTAATTAAATAGTATAAATAATAAACATTACATATTTGGTAATAGACACCATATACTATGTTATTATATTAATTAAATAGTATAAATAATAAACATTACATATTTGCTAATTGACACCATATACTATGTTATTATATTAATTAAATAGTATAAATAATAAACATTAACTATTTGGTAATAGACACCATATACTATGTTATTATATTAATTAAATAGTATAAATAATAAACATTACATATTTTATAATATACACCATATATGTTATTATATTAATTAAATAGTATAAATAATAAACATTACATATTTTGTAATATACACCATATATGTTATTATATTAATTAAATAGTATAAATAATAAACATTACATATTTTGTAATAGACACCATATACTATGTTATTATATTAATTAAATAGTATAAATAATAAACATTACATATTTGGTAATAGACACCATATACTATGTTATTATATTAATTAAATAGTATAAATAATAAACATTACATATTTGCTAATTGACACCATATACTATGTTATTATATTAATTAAATAGTATAAATAATAAACATTACATATTTGGTAATAGACACCATATACTATGTTATTATATTAATTAAATAGTATAAATAATAAACATTACATATTTGTTAATAGACACCATATATTATGTTATTATATTAATTAAATAGTATAAATAATAAACATTACATATTTTGTAATATACATCATATACTATGTTATTATATTAATTAAATTGTATAAATAATAAACATTACATTTTTGGTAATAGACACCATATACTATGTTATTATATTAATTAAATAGTATAAATAATAAACATTACATATTTGTTAATAGACATCATTTACTATGTTATTATATTAATTAAATAGTATAAATAATAAACATTAAATATTTGGTAATAGACACCATATACTATGTTATTATATTAATTAAATAGTATAAATAATAAACATTACATATTTGGTAATAGACACCATATACTATGTTATTATGTTAATTAAATAGTATAAATAAGACACCATATACTATGTTATTATATTAATTAAATAGTATAAATAATAAACATTACATATTTTGTAATATACACCATATATGTTATTATATTAATTAAATAGTATAAATAATAAACATTACATATTTTGTAATAGACACCATATACTATGTTATTATATTAATTAAATAGTATAAATAATAAACATTACATTTTTGGTAATATGCACTATATACTATGTAATTATATTAATTAAATAGTATAAATAATAAACATTACATTTTTGGTAATAGACACCATATACTATGTTATTATATTAATTAAATAGTATAAATAATAAACATTACATATTTGTTAATAGACATCATTTACTATGTTATTATATTAATTAAATAGTATAAATAATAAACATTAACTATTTGGTAATAGACACCATATACTATGTTATTATATTAATTAAATAGTATAAATAATAAACATTACATATTTGGTAATAGACACCATATACTATGTTATTATATTAATTAAATAGTATAAATAATAAACATTAAATATTTGGTAATAGACACCATATACTATGTTATTATATTAATTAAATAGTATAAATAATAAACATTACATATTTGGTAATAGACACCATATACTATGTTATTATATTAATTAAATAGTATAAATAATAAACATTACATATTTGGTAATATACACCATATACTATGTTATTATATTAATTAAATAGTATAAATAATAAACATTACATATTTGCTAATTGACACCATATACTATGTTATTATATTAATTAAATAGTATAAATAATAAACATTACATATTTGGTAATAGACACCATATACTATGTTATTATATTAATTAAATAGTATAAATAATAAACATTACATATTTGGTAATAGACACCATATACTATGTTATTATATTAATTAAATAGTATAAATAATAAACATTACATATTTGCTAATTGACACCATATACTATGTTATTATATTAATTAAATAGTATAAATAATAAACATTAACTATTTGGTAATAGACACCATATACTATGTTATTATATTAATTAAATAGTATAAATAATAAACATTACATATTTGGTAATAGACACCATATACTATGTTATTATATTAATTAAATAGTATAAATAATAAACATTAAATATTTGGTAATAGACACCATATACTATGTTATTATATTAATTAAATAGTATAAATAATAAACATTACATATTTGGTAATAGACACCATATGCTATGTTATTATATTAATTAAATAGTATAAATAATAAACATTACATATTTGGTAATAGACACCATATACTATGTTATTATATTAATTAAATAGTATAAATAATAAACATTACATATTTGGTAATAGACACCATATACTATGTTATTATATTAATTAAATAGTATAAATAATAAACATTACATATTTGGTAATAGACACCAAATACTATGTTATTATATTAATTAAATAGTATAAATAATAAACATTACATATTTGCTAATTGACACCATATACTATGTTATTATATTAATTAAATAGTATAAATACTAAACATTACATATTTGGTAAATGACACCATATACTATGTTATTATATTAATTAAATAGTATAAATAATAAACATTACATATTTGGTAATACACACCATATACTATGTTATTATATTAATTAAATAATAAACATTACATATTTGGTAATAGAAACTATATACTATGTTATTATATTAATTAAATAATATAAATAATAAACATTACATATTTTGTAATAGACACCATATACTATGTTATTATATTAATTAAATAGTATAAATAATAAACATTACATATTTGGTAATAGACACCATATACTATGTTATTATATTAATTAAATAGTATAAATAATAAACATTACATATTTGGTAATAGACACCATATATGTTATTATATTAATTAAATAGTATAAATAATAAACATTACATCTTTGGTAATTGACACCATATACTATGTTATTATATTAATTAAATAGTATAAATAATAAACATTACATATTTGGTAATTGACACCATATATTATGTTATTATATTAATTAAATAGTATAAATAATAAACATTACATATTTTGTAATAGACACCATATACTATGTTATTATATTATTTAAATAGTATAAATAATAAACATTACATATTTGGCAATAGACACCATATACTATGTTATTATATTAATTAAATAATAAACATTACATATTTGGTAATAGAAACTATATACTATGTTATTATATTAATTAAATAATATAAATAATAAACATTACATATTTGGTAATAGACACCATATACTATGTTATTATATTAATTAAATAGTATAAATAATAAACATTACATATTTGGTAATAGACAACATATACTATGTTATTATATTAATTAAATAGTATAAATAATAAACATTAAATATTTGGTAATAGACACCATATACTATGTTATTATATTAATTAAATAGTATAAATAATAAACATTACATATTTGGTAATAGACACCATTTACTATGTTATTATATTAATTAAATAGTATAAATAATAAACATTACATATTTGGTAATAGACACCATATACTATGTTATTATATTAATTAAATAGTATAAATAATAAACATTACATATTTGCTAATTGACACCATATACTATGTTATTATATTAATTAAATAGTATAAATAATAAACATTACATATTTGGTAATAGACACCATATACTATGTTATTATATTAATTAAATAGTATAAATAATAAACATTACATATTTGCTAATTGAAACCATATACTATGTTATTATATTAATTAAATAGTATAAATAATAAACATTAACTATTTGGTAATAGACACCATATACTATGTTATTATATTAATTAAATAGTATAAATAATAAACATTACATATTTGGTAATAGACACCATATACTATGTTATTATATTAATTAAATAGTATAAATAATAAACATTAAATATTTGGTAATAGACACCATATACTATGTTATTATATTAATTAAATAGTATAAATAATAAACATTACATATTTGGTAATAGACACCATATACTATGTTATTATATTAATTAAATAGTATAAATAATAAACATTACATATTTGGTAATAGACACCATATACTATGTTATTATATTAATTAAATAGTATAAATAATAAACATTACATATTTGCTAATTGACACCATATACTATGTTATTATATTAATTAAATAGTATCAATAATGAACATTACATATTTGGTAATAGACACCATATATTATGTTATTATATTAATTAAATAGTATAAATAATAAACATTACATATTTTATAATATACACCATATATGTTATTATATTAATTAAATAGTATAAATAATAAACATTACATATTTTGTAATATACACCATATATGTTATTATATTAATTAAATAGTATAAATAATAAACATTACATATTTTGTAATAGACACCATATACTATGTTATTATATTAATTAAATAGTATAAATAATAAACATTACATATTTGGTAATAGACACCATATACTATGTTATTATATTAATTAAATAGTATAAATAATAAACATTACATATTTGCTAATTGACACCATATACTATGTTATTATATTAATTAAATAGTATAAATAATAAACATTACATATTTGGTAATAGACACCATATACTATGTTATTATATTAATTAAATAGTATAAATAATAAACATTACATATTTGGTAATAGACACCATATACTATGTTATTATATTAATTAAATAGTATAAATAATAAACATTACATATTTGGTAATAGACACCATATACTATGTTATTATATTAATTAAATAGTATAAATAATAAACATTACATATTTTGTAATATACACCATATATGTTATTATATTAATTAAATAGTATAAATAATAAACATTACATATTTTGTAATAGACACCATATACTATGTTATTATATTAATTTAATAATAAACATTACATATTTGGTAATAGAAACTATATACTATGTTATTATATTAATTAAATAATATAAATAATAAACATTACATATTTTGTAATAGACACCATATACTATGTTATTATATTAATTAAATAGAAACTATATACTATATTATATATATATTAATATATACTATATTAATTAAATAGTATAAATAATAAACATTACATATTTGGTAATTGACACCATATACTGTGTTATTATATTAATTAAATAGTATAAATAATAAACATTACATATTTGGTAATAGATACCATATACTATGTTATTATATTAATTAAATAGTATAAATAATAAACATTACATATTTGGTAATAGACACCATATACTATGTTATTATATTAATTAAATAGTATAAATAATAAACATTACATATTTTATAATATACACCATATATGTTATTATATTAATTAAATAGTATAAATAATAAACATTACATATTTTGTAATAGATACCATATACTATGTTTTTATATTAATTAAATAGTATAAATAATAAACATTACATATTTGGTAATAGACACCATATACTATGTTATTATATTAATTAAATAGTATAAATAATAAACATTACATATTTGGTAATATACACCATATACTATGTTATTATATTAATTAAATAGTATAAATAATAAACATTACATATTTGCTAATTGACACCATATACTATGTTATTATATTAATTAAATAGTATAAATAATAAACATTACATATTTGGTAATAGACACCATATACTATGTTATTATATTAATTAAATAGTATAAATAATAAACATTACATATTTGGTAATAGACACCATATACTATGTTATTATATTAATTAAATAGTATAAATAATAAACATTACATATTTGCTAATTGACACCATATACTATGTTATTATATTAATTAAATAGTATAAATAATAAACATTAACTATTTGGTAATAGACACCATATACTATGTTATTATATTAATTAAATAGTATAAATAATAAACATTACATATTTGGTAATAGACACCATATACTATGTTATTATATTAATTAAATAGTATAAATAATAAACATTAAATATTTGGTAATAGACACCATATACTATGTTATTATATTAATTAAATAGTATAAATAATAAACATTACATATTTGGTAATAGACACCATATGCTATGTTATTATATTAATTAAATAGTATAAATAATAAACATTACATATTTGGTAATAGACACCATATACTATGTTATTATATTAATTAAATAGTATAAATAATAAACATTACATATTTGGTAATAGACACCATATACTATGTTATTATATTAATTAAATAGTATAAATAATAAACATTACATATTTGGTAATAGACACCAAATACTATGTTATTATATTAATTAAATAGTATAAATAATAAACATTACATATTTGCTAATTGACACCATATACTATGTTATTATATTAATTAAATAGTATAAATACTAAACATTACATATTTGGTAAATGACACCATATACTATGTTATTATATTAATTAAATAGTATAAATAATAAACATTACATATTTGGTAATACACACCATATACTATGTTATTATATTAATTAAATAATAAACATTACATATTTGGTAATAGAAACTATATACTATGTTATTATATTAATTAAATAATATAAATAATAAACATTACATATTTTGTAATAGACACCATATACTATGTTATTATATTAATTAAATAGTATAAATAATAAACATTACATATTTGGTAATAGACACCATATACTATGTTATTATATTAATTAAATAGTATAAATAATAAACATTACATATTTGGTAATAGACACCATATATGTTATTATATTAATTAAATAGTATAAATAATAAACATTACATCTTTGGTAATTGACACCATATACTATGTTATTATATTAATTAAATAGTATAAATAATAAACATTACATATTTGGTAATTGACACCATATATTATGTTATTATATTAATTAAATAGTATAAATAATAAACATTACATATTTTGTAATAGACACCATATACTATGTTATTATATTATTTAAATAGTATAAATAATAAACATTACATATTTGGCAATAGACACCATATACTATGTTATTATATTAATTAAATAATAAACATTACATATTTGGTAATAGAAACTATATACTATGTTATTATATTAATTAAATAATATAAATAATAAACATTACATATTTGGTAATAGACACCATATACTATGTTATTATATTAATTAAATAGTATAAATAATAAACATTACATATTTGGTAATAGACAACATATACTATGTTATTATATTAATTAAATAGTATAAATAATAAACATTAAATATTTGGTAATAGACACCATATACTATGTTATTATATTAATTAAATAGTATAAATAATAAACATTACATATTTGGTAATAGACACCATTTACTATGTTATTATATTAATTAAATAGTATAAATAATAAACATTACATATTTGGTAATAGACACCATATACTATGTTATTATATTAATTAAATAGTATAAATAATAAACATTACATATTTGCTAATTGACACCATATACTATGTTATTATATTAATTAAATAGTATAAATAATAAACATTACATATTTGGTAATAGACACCATATACTATGTTATTATATTAATTAAATAGTATAAATAATAAACATTACATATTTGCTAATTGAAACCATATACTATGTTATTATATTAATTAAATAGTATAAATAATAAACATTAACTATTTGGTAATAGACACCATATACTATGTTATTATATTAATTAAATAGTATAAATAATAAACATTACATATTTGGTAATAGACACCATATACTATGTTATTATATTAATTAAATAGTATAAATAATAAACATTAAATATTTGGTAATAGACACCATATACTATGTTATTATATTAATTAAATAGTATAAATAATAAACATTACATATTTGGTAATAGACACCATATACTATGTTATTATATTAATTAAATAGTATAAATAATAAACATTACATATTTGGTAATAGACACCATATACTATGTTATTATATTAATTAAATAGTATAAATAATAAACATTACATATTTGCTAATTGACACCATATACTATGTTATTATATTAATTAAATAGTATCAATAATGAACATTACATATTTGGTAATAGACACCATATATTATGTTATTATATTAATTAAATAGTATATATAATAAACATTACATATTTTATAATATACACCATATATGTTATTATATTAATTAAATAGTATAAATAATAAACATTACATATTTTGTAATATACACCATATATGTTATTATATTAATTAAATAGTATAAATAATAAACATTACATATTTTGTAATAGACACCATATACTATGTTATTATATTAATTAAATAGTATAAATAATAAACATTACATATTTGGTAATAGACACCATATACTATGTTATTATATTAATTAAATAGTATAAATAATAAACATTACATATTTGCTAATTGACACCATATACTATGTTATTATATTAATTAAATAGTATAAATAATAAACATTACATATTTGGTAATAGACACCATATACTATGTTATTATATTAATTAAATAGTATAAATAATAAACATTACATATTTGGTAATAGACACCATATACTATGTTATTATATTAATTAAATAGTATAAATAATAAACATTACATATTTGGTAATAGACACCATATACTATGTTATTATATTAATTAAATAGTATAAATAATAAACATTACATATTTTGTAATATACACCATATATGTTATTATATTAATTAAATAGTATAAATAATAAACATTACATATTTTGTAATAGACACCATATACTATGTTATTATATTAATTTAATAATAAACATTACATATTTGGTAATAGAAACTATATACTATGTTATTATATTAATTAAATAATATAAATAATAAACATTACATATTTTGTAATAGACACCATATACTATGTTATTATATTAATTAAATAGAAACTATATACTATATTATATATATATTAATATATACTATATTAATTAAATAGTATAAATAATAAACATTACATATTTGGTAATTGACACCATATACTGTGTTATTATATTAATTAAATAGTATAAATAATAAACATTACATATTTGGTAATAGATACCATATACTATGTTATTATATTAATTAAATAGTATAAATAATAAACATTACATATTTGGTAATAGACACCATATACTATGTTATTATATTAATTAAATAGTATAAATAATAAACATTACATATTTTATAATATACACCATATATGTTATTATATTAATTAAATAGTATAAATAATAAACATTACATATTTTGTAATAGATACCATATACTATGTTTTTATATTAATTAAATAGTATAAATAATAAACATTACATATTTGGTAATAGACACCATATACTATGTTATTATATTAATTAAATAGTATAAATAATAAACATTACATATTTGGTAATAGACACCATATACTATGTTATTATATTAATTAAATAGTATAAATAATAAACATTACATATTTGCTAATAGACACCATATACTATGTTATTATATTAATTAAATAGTATAAATAATAAACATTACATATTTGGTAATAGACACCATATACTATGTTATTATATTAATTAAATACTATAAATAATAAACATTACATATTTGCTAATTGACACCATATACTATGTTATTATATTAATTAAATAGTATAAATAATAAACATTACATATTTGGTAAATGACATATATACTATGTTATTATATTAATTAAATAGTATAAATAATAAACATTACATATTTGGTAATAGACACCATATACTATGTTATTATATTAATTAAATAATAAACATTACATATTTGGTAATAGAAACTATATACTATGTTATTATATTAATTAAATAATATAAATAATGAACATTACATATTTTGTAATAGACACCATATACTATGTTATTATATTAATTAAATAGTATAAATAATAAACATTACATATTTGGTAATATACACCATATATGTTATTATATTAATTAAATAGTATAAATAATAAACATTACATCTTTTGTAATTGACACCATATACTATGTTATTATATTAATTAAATAGTATAAATAATAAACATTACATATTTGGTAATTGACACCATATATTATGTTATTATATTAATTAAATAGTATAAATAATAAACATTACATATTTTGTAATAGACACCATATACTATGTTATTATATTAATTAAATAGTATAAATAATAAACATTACATATTTTGTAATATACACCATATATGTTATTATATTAATTAAATAGTATAAATAATAAACATTACATATTTTGTAATAGACACCATATATGTTATTATATTAATTAAATAGTATAAATAATAAACATTACATATTTTGTAATAGACACCATATACTATGTTATTATATTAATTAAATAGTATAAATAATAAACATTACATATTTGGTAATAGACACCATATACTATGTTATTATATTAATTAAATAAATAGTATAAATAATAAACATTACATATTTTATAATATACACCGTATATGTTATTATATTAATTAAATAGTATAAATAATAAACATTACATATTTTGTAATATACACCATATATGTTATTATATTAATTAAATAGTATAAATAATAAACATTACATATTTTGTAATAGACACCATATACTATGTTATTATATTAATTAAATAATAAACATTACATATTTGGTAATAGAAACTATATACTATGTTATTATATTAATTAAATAATATAAATAATAAACATTACATATTTTGTAATAGACACCATATACTATGTTATTATATTAATTAAATAGAAACTATATACTATATTATATATATATTAATATATACTATATTAATTAAATAGTATAAATAATAAACATTACATCTTTAGTAATTGACACCATATACTGTGTTATTATATTAATTAAATAGTATAAATAATAAACATTACATATTTGGTAATAGATACCATATACTATGTTATTATATTAATTAAATAGTATAAATAATAAACATTACATATTTGGTAATAGACACCATATATTATGTTATTATATTAATTAAATAGTATAAATAATAAACATTACATATTTTATAATATACACCATATATGTTATTATATTAATTAAATAGTATAAATAATAAACATTACATATTTTGTAATATACACCATATATGTTATTATATTAATTAAATAGTATAAATAATAAACATTACATATTTTGTAATAGACACCATATACTATGTTTTATATTAATTAAATAGTATAAATAATAAACATTACATATTTGGTAATTGACACCATATACTATGTTATTATATTAATTAAATAGTATAAATAATAAACATTACATATTTGGTAATATACACCATATACTATGTTATTATATTAATTAAATAGTATAAATAATAAACATTACATATTTGGTAATAGACACCATATACTATGTTATTATATTAATTAAATAGTATAAATAATAAACATTACATATTTGCTAATTGACACCATATACTATGTTATTATATTAATTAAATAGTATAAATAATAAACATTACATATTTGGTAAATGACACCATATACTATGTTATTATATTAATTAAATAGTATAAATAATAAACATTACATATTTGGTAATAGACACCATATACTATGTTATTATATTAATTAAATAATAAACATTACATATTTGGTAATAGAAACTATATACTATGTTATTATATTAATTAAATAATATAAATAATAAACATTACATATTTTGTAATAGACACCATATACTATGTTATTATATTAATTAAATAGTATAAATAATAAACATTACATATTTGGTAATAGACACCATATATGTTATTATATTAATTAAATAGTATAAATAATAAACATTACATCTTTGGTAATTGACACCATATACTATGTTATTATATTAATTAAATAGTATAAATAATAAACATTACATATTTTGTAATAGACACCATATACTATGTTATTATATTAATTAAATAGTATAAATAATAAACATTACATATTTGGTAATTGACACCATATATTATGTTATTATATTAATTAAATAGTATAAATAATAAACATTACATATTTTGTAATAGACACCATATACTATGTTATTATATTAATTAAATAGTATAAATAATAAACATTACATATTTTATAATATACACCATATATGTTATTATATTAATTAAATAGTATAAATAATAAACATTACATATTTTGTAATATACACCATATATGTTATTATATTAATTAAATAGTATAAATAATAAACATTACATATTTTGTAATAGACACCATATATGTTATTATATTAATTAAATAGTATAAATAAAAACATTACATATTTTGTAATATACACCATATATGTTATTATATTAATTAAATAGTATAAATAATAAACATTACATATTTTGTAATAGACACCATATACTATGTGATTATATTAATTAAATAGTATAAATAATAAACATTACATATTTGGTAATAGACACCATATACTATGTTATTATATTAATTAAATAGTATAAATAATAAACATTACATATTTTATAATATACACCGTATATGTTATTATATTAATTAAATAGTATAAATAATAAACATTACATATTTTGTAATATACACCATATATGTTATTATATTAATTAAATAGTATAAATAATAAACATTACATATTTTGTAATAGACACCACATATGTTATTATATTAATTAAATAGTATAAATAATAAACATTACATATTTTGTAATATACACCATATATGTTATTATATTAATTAAATAGTATAAATAATAAACATTACATATTTGGTAATTGACACCATATACTATGTTATTATATTAATTAAATTGTATAAATAATAAACATTACATTTTTGGTAATATACACCATATACTATGTAATTATATTAATTAAATAGTATAAATAATAAATATTACATATTTGGTAATAGACACCATATACTATGTTATTATATTAATTAAATAGTATAAATAATAAACATTACATATTTGGTAATAGACACCATATACTATGTTATTATATTAATTAAATAGTATAAATAATAAACATTACATATTTTTTTAATAGACATCATTTACTATGTTATTATATTAATTAAATAGTATAAATAATAAACATTAAATATTTGGTAATAGACACCATATACTATGTTATTATATTAATTAAATAGTATAAATAATAAACATTACATATTTGGTAATAGACACCATATATGTTATTATATTAATTAAATAGTATAAATAATAAACATTAAATATTTGGTAATAGACACCATATACTATGTTATTATATTAATTAAATAGTATAAATAATAAACATTAAATATTTGGTAATAGACACCATATACTATGTTATTATATTAATTAAATAGTATAAATAATAAACATTATATATGTGGTAATATACACCATATACTATGTTATCATATTAATTAAATAGTATAAATAATAAACATTACATATTTGGTAATAGACACAATATACTATGTTATTATATTAATTAAATAGTATAAATAAGACACCATATACTATGTTATTATATTAATTAAATAGTATAAATAAGACACCATATACTATGTTATTATATTAATTAAATAGTATAAATAAGACACCATATACTATGTTATTATATTAATTAAATAGTATAAATAATAAACATTACATATTTGGTAATTGACACCATATACTATGTTATTATATTAATTAAATAGTATAAATAATAAACATTACATATTTGGTAAATGACACCATGTACTATGTTATTATATTATTTAAATAGTATAAATAATAAACATTACATATTTGGTAATAGGTACCATATACTATGTTATTATATTAATTAAATAGTATAAATAATAAACATTACATATTTGGTAATAGATACCATATACTATGTTATTATATTAATTAAATAGTATAAATAATAAACATTACATATTTTATAATATACACCATATATGTTATTATATTAATTAAATAGTATAAATAATAAACATTACATATTTAGTAATAGACACCATATACTATGTTATTATATTAATTAAATAGTATAAATAATAAACATTACATATTTGCTAATTGACACCATATATTATGTTATTATATTAATTAAATAGTATAAATAATAAACATTACATATTTGGTAAATGACACCATATACTATGTTATTATATTAATTAAATAGTATAAATAATAAACATTACATATTTGGTAATAGACACCATATAATATGTTATTATATTAATTAAATAATAAACATTACATATTTGGTAATAGAAACTATATACTATGTTATTATATTAATTAAATAATATAAATAATAAACATTACATATTTGGTAATAGACACCATATACTATGTTATTATATTAATTAAATAGTATAAATAATAAACATTACATATTTGGTAATAGACACCATATACTATGTTATTATATTAATTAAATAGTATAAATAATAAACATTAAATATTTGGTAATAGACACCATATACTATGTTATTATATTAATTAAATAGTATAAATAATAAACATTACATATTTGGTAATAGACACCATTTACTATGTTATTATATTAATTAAATAGTATAAATAATAAACATAACATATTTGGTAATAGACACCATATACTATGTTATTATATTAATTAAATAGTATAAATAATAAACATTACATATTTGCTAATTGACACCATATACTATGTTATTATATTAATTAAATAGTATAAATAATAAACATTACATATTTGGTAATAGACACCATATACTATGTTATTATATTAATTAAATAGTATAAATAATAAACATTACATATTTGCTAATTGAAACCATATACTATGTTATTATATTAATTAAATAGTATAAATAATAAACATTAACTATTTGGTAATAGACACCATATACTATGTTATTATATTAATTAAATAGTATAAATAATAAACATTACATATTTGGTAATAGACACCATATACTATGTTATTATATTAATTAAATAGTATAAATAATAAACATTAAATATTTGGTAATAGACACCATATACTATGTTATTATATTAATTAAATAGTATAAATAATAAACATTACATATTTGGTAATAGACACCATATACTATGTTATTATATTAATTAAATAGTATAAATAATAAACATTACATATTTGGTAATAGACACCATATACTATGTTATTATATTAATTAAATAGTATAAATAATAAACATTACATATTTGCTAATTGACACCATATACTATGTTATTATATTAATTAAATAGTATCAATAATGAACATTACATATTTGGTAATAGACACCATATATTATGTTATTATATTAATTAAATAGTATAAATAATAAACATTACATATTTTATAATATACACCATATATGTTATTATATTAATTAAATAGTATAAATAATAAACATTACATATTTTGTAATATACACCATATATGTTATTATATTAATTAAATAGTATAAATAATAAACATTACATATTTTGTAATAGACACCATATACTATGTTATTATATTAATTAAATAGTATAAATAATAAACATTACATATTTGGTAATAGACACCATATACTATGTTATTATATTAATTAAATAGTATAAATAATAAACATTACATATTTGCTAATTGACACCATATACTATGTTATTATATTAATTAAATAGTATAAATAATAAACATTACATATTTGGTAATAGACACCATATACTATGTTATTATATTAATTAAATAGTATAAATAATAAACATTACATATTTGGTAATAGACACCATATACTATGTTATTATATTAATTAAATAGTATAAATAATAAACATTACATATTTGGTAATAGACACCATATACTATGTTATTATATTAATTAAATAGTATAAATAATAAACATTACATATTTTGTAATATACACCATATATGTTATTATATTAATTAAATAGTATAAATAATAAACATTACATATTTTGTAATAGACACCTATACTATGTTATTATATTAATTTAATAATAAACATTACATATTTGGTAATAGAAACTATATACTATGTTATTATATTAATTAAATAATATAAATAATAAACATTACATATTTTGTAATAGACACCATATACTATGTTATTATATTAATTAAATAGAAACTATATACTATATTATATATATATTAATATATACTATATTAATTAAATAGTATAAATAATAAACATTACATATTTGGTAATAGACACCATATACTATGTTATTATATTAATTAAATAGTATAAATAATAAACATTACATATTTGCTAATTGACACCATATACTATGTTATTATATTAATTAAATAGTATAAATAATAAACATTACATATTTGGTAATAGACACCATATACTATGTTATTATATTAATTAAATAGTATAAATAATAAACATTACATATTTGGTAATAGACACCATATACTATGTTATTATATTAATTAAATAGTATAAATAATAAACATTACATATTTGGTAATAGACACCATATACTATGTTATTATATTAATTAAATAGTATAAATAATAAACATTACATATTTTGTAATATACACCATATATGTTATTATATTAATTAAATAGTATAAATAATAAACATTACATATTTTGTAATAGACACCATATACTATGTTTTTATATTAATTAAATAGTATAAATAATAAACATTACATATTTGGTAATAGACACCATATACTATGTTATTATATTAATTAAATAGTATAAATAATAAACATTACATATTTGGTAATAGACACCATATACTATGTTATTATATTAATTAAATAGTATAAATAATAAACATTACATATTTGCTAATAGACACCATATACTATGTTATTATATTAATTAAATAGTATAAATAATAAACATTACATATTTGGTAATAGACACCATATACTATGTTATTATATTAATTAAATACTATAAATAATAAACATTACATATTTGCTAATTGACACCATATACTATGTTATTATATTAATTAAATAGTATAAATAATAAACATTACATATTTGGTAAATGACACCATATACTATGTTATTATATTAATTAAATAGTATAAATAATAAACATTACATATTTGGTAATAGACACCATATACTATGTTATTATATTAATTAAATAATAAACATTACATATTTGGTAATAGAAACTATATACTATGTTATTATATTAATTAAATAATATAAATAATGAACATTACATATTTTGTAATAGACACCATGTACTATGTTATTATATTAATTAAATAGTATAAATAATAAACATTACATATTTGGTAATAGACACCATATATGTTATTATATTAATTAAATAGTATAAATAATAAACATTACATCTTTTGTAATTGACACCATATACTATGTTATTATATTAATTAAATAGTATAAATAATAAACATTACATATTTGGTAATAGACACCATATATGTTATTATATTAATTAAATAGTATAAATAATAAACATTACATATTTTGTAATAGACACCATATACTATGTTATTATATTAATTAAATAGTATAAATAATAAACATTACATATTTGGTAATTGACACCATATATTATGTTATTATATTAATTAAATAGTATAAATAATAAACATTACATATTTTGTAATAGACACCATATACTATGTTATTATATTAATTAAATAGTATAAATAATAAACATTACATATTTTGTAATATACACCATATATGTTATTATATTAATTAAATAGTATAAATAATAAACATTACATATTTTGTAATAGACACCATATATGTTATTATATTAATTAAATAGTATAAATAATAAACATTACATATTTTGTAATAGACACCATATACTATGTTATTATATTAATTAAATAGTATAAATAATAAACATTACATATTTGGTAATAGACACCATATACTATGTTATTATATTAATTAAATAGTATAAATAATAAACATTACATATTTTATAATATACACCGTATATGTTATTATATTAATTAAATAGTATAAATAATAAACATTACATATTTTGTAATATACACCATATATGTTATTATATTAATTAAATAGTATAAATAATAAACATTACATATTTTGTAATAGACACCATATACTATGTTATTATATTAATTAAATAATAAACATTACATATTTGGTAATAGAAACTATATACTATATGTTATTATATTAATTAAATAATATAAATAATAAACATTACATATTTTGTAATAGACACCATATACTATGTTATTATATTAATTAAATAGAAACTATATACTATATTATTTATATATTAATATATACTATATTAATTAAATAGTATAAATAATAAACATTACATCTTTAGTAATTGACACCATATACTGTGTTATTATATTAATTAAATAGTATAAATAATAAACATTACATATTTGGTAATAGATACCATATACTATGTTATTATATTAATTAAATAGTATAAATAATAAACATTACATATTTGGTAATAGACACCATATACTATGTTATTATATTAATTAAATAGTATAAATAATAAACATTACATATTTTATAATATACACCATATATGTTATTATATTAATTAAATAGTATAAATAATAAACATTACATATTTTGTAATATACACCATATATGTTATTATATTAATTAAATAGTATAAATAATAAACATTACATATTTTGTAATAGACACCATATACTATGTTTTATATTAATTAAATAGTATAAATAATAAACATTACATATTTGGTAATTGACACCATATACTATGTTATTATATTAATTAAATAGTATAAATAATAAACATTACATATTTGGTAATAGACACCATATACTATGTTATTATATTAATTAAATAGTATAAATAATAAACATTACATATTTGGTAATAGACACCATATACTATGTTATTATATTAATTAAATAGTATAAATAATAAACATTACATATTTGCTAATTGACACCATATACTATGTTATTATATTAATTAAATAGTATAAATAATAAACATTACATATTTGGTAAATGACACCATATACTATGTTATTATATTAATTAAATAGTATAAATAATAAACATTACATATTTGGTAATAGACACCATATACTATGTTATTATATTAATTAAATAATAAACATTACATATTTGGTAATAGAAACTATATACTATGTTATTATATTAATTAAATAATATAAATAATAAACATTACATATTTTGTAATAGACACCATATACTATGTTATTATATTAATTAAATAGTATAAATAATAAACATTACATATTTGGTAATAGACACCATATATGTTATTATATTAATTAAATAGTATAAATAATAAACATTACATCTTTGGTAATTGACACCATATACTATGTTATTATATTAATTAAATAGTATAAATAATAAACATTACATATTTTGTAATAGACACCATATACTATGTTATTATATTAATTAAATAGTATAAATAATAAACATTACATATTTGGTAATTGACACCATATATTATGTTATTATATTAATTAAATAGTATAAATAATAAACATTACATATTTTGTAATAGACACCATATACTATGTTATTATATTAATTAAATAGTATAAATAATAAACATTACATATTTTATAATATACACCATATATGTTATTATATTAATTAAATAGTATAAATAATAAACATTACATATTTTGTAATATACACCATATATGTTATTATATTAATTAAATAGTATAAATAATAAACATTATATATTTTGTAATAGACACCATATATGTTATTATATTAATTAAATAGTATAAATAAAAACATTACATATTTTGTAATATACACCATATATGTTATTAAATTAATTAAATAGTATAAATAATAAACATTACATATTTTGTAATAGACACCATATACTATGTTATTATATTAATTAAATAGTATAAATAATAAACATTACATATTTGGTAATAGACACCATATACTATGTTATTATATTAATTAAATAGTATAAATAATAAACATTACATATTTTATAATATACACCGTATATGTTATTATATTAATTAAATAGTATAAATAATAAACATTACATATTTTGTAATATACACCATATATGTTATTATATTAATTAAATAGTATAAATAATAAACATTACATATTTTGTAATAGACACCACATATGTTATTATATTAATTAAATAGTATAAATAATAAACATTACATATTTTGTAATATACACCATATATGTTATTATATTAATTAAATAGTATAAATAATAAACATTACATATTTGGTAATTGACACCATATACTATGTTATTATATTAATTAAATTGTATAAATAATAAACATTACATTTTTGGTAATATACACCATATACTATGTAATTATATTAATTAAATAGTATAAATAATAAATATTACATATTTAGTAATAGACACCATATACTATGTTATTATATTAATTAAATAGTATAAATAATAAACATTACATATTTGGTAATAGACACCATATACTATGTTATTATATTAATTAAATAGTATAAATAATAAAAATTACATATTTTTTTAATAGACATCATTTACTATGTTATTATATTAATTAAATAGTATAAATAATAAACATTAAATATTTGGTAATAGACACCATATACTATGTTATTATATTAATTAAATAGTATAAATAATAAACATTACATATTTGGTAATAGACACCATATATGTTATTATATTAATTAAATAGTATAAATAATAAACATTAAATATTTGGTAATAGACACCATATACTATGTTATTATATTAATTAAATAGTATAAATAATAAACATTAAATATTTGGTAATAGACACCATATACTATGTTATTATATTAATTAAATAGTATAAATAATAAACATTATATATGTGGTAATATACACCATATACTATGTTATCATATTAATTAAATAGTATAAATAATAAACATTACATATTTGGTAATAGACACAATATACTATGTTATTATATTAATTAAATAGTATAAATAAGACACCATATACTATGTTATTATATTAATTAAATAGTATAAATAAGACACCATATACTATGTTATTATATTAATTAAATAGTATAAATAAGACACCATATACTATGTTATTATATTAATTAAATAGTATAAATAATAAACATTACATATTTGGTAATTGACACCATATACTATGTTATTATATTAATTAAATAGTATAAATAATAAACATTACATATTTGGTAAATGACACCATGTACTATGTTATTATATTATTTAAATAGTATAAATAATAAACATTACATATTTGGTAATAGATACCATATACTATGTTATTATATTAATTAAATAGTATAAATAATAAACATTACATATTTGGTAATAGATACCATATACTATGTTATTATATTAATTAAATAGTATAAATAATAAACATTACATATTTTATAATATACACCATATATGTTATTATATTAATTAAATAGTATAAATAATAAACATTACATATTTAGTAATAGACACCATATACTATGTTATTATATTAATTAAATAGTATAAATAATAAACATTACATATTTGCTAATTGACACCATATATTATGTTATTATATTAATTAAATAGTATAAATAATAAACATTACATATTTGGTAAATGACACCATATACTATGTTATTATATTAATTAAATAGTATAAATAATAAACATTACATATTTGGTAATAGACACCATATAATATGTTATTATATTAATTAAATAATAAACATTACATATTTGGTAATAGAAACTATATACTATGTTATTATATTAATTAAATAATATAAATAATAAACATTACATATTTTGTAATAGACACCATATACTATGTTATTATATTAATTAAATAGAAACTATATACTATATTATATATATATTAATATATACTATATTAATTAAATAGTATAAATAATAAACATTACATATTTGGTAATTGACACCATATACTGTGTTATTATATTAATTAAATAGTATAAATAATAAACATTACATATTTGGTAATAGATACCATATACTATGTTATTATATTAATTAAATAGTATAAATAATAAACATTACATATTTGGTAATAGACACCATATACTATGTTATTATATTAATTAAATAGTATAAATAATAAACATTACATATTTGGTAATAGACACCATATACTATGTTATTATATTAATTAAATAGTATAAATAATAAACATTACATATTTTATAATATACACCGTATATGTTATTATATTAATTAAATAGTATAAATAATAAACATTACATATTTTGTAATATACACCATATATGTTATTATATTAATTAAATAGTATAAATAATAAACATTACATATTTTGTAATAGACACCACATATGTTATTATATTAATTAAATAGTATAAATAATAAACATTACATATTTTGTAATATACACCATATATGTTATTATATTAATTAAATAGTATAAATAATAAACATTACATATTTGGTAATTGACACCATATACTATGTTATTATATTAATTAAATTGTATAAATAATAAACATTACATTTTTGGTAATATACACCATATACTATGTAATTATATTAATTAAATAGTATAAATAATAAATATTACATATTTGGTAATAGACACCATATACTATGTTATTATATTAATTAAATAGTATAAATAATAAACATTACATATTTGGTAATAGACACCATATACTATGTTATTATATTAATTAAATAGTATAAATAATAAAAATTACATATTTTTTTAATAGACATCATTTACTATGTTATTATATTAATTAAATAGTATAAATAATAAACATTAAATATTTGGTAATAGACACCATATACTATGTTATTATATTAATTAAATAGTATAAATAATAAACATTACATATTTGGTAATAGACACCATATATGTTATTATATTAATTAAATAGTATAAATAATAAACATTAAATATTTGGTAATAGACACCATATACTATGTTATTATATTAATTAAATAGTATAAATAATAAACATTAAATATTTGGTAATAGACACCATATACTATGTTATTATATTAATTAAATAGTATAAATAATAAACATTATATATGTGGTAATATACACCATATACTATGTTATCATATTAATTAAATAGTATAAATAATAAACATTACATATTTGGTAATAGACACAATATACTATGTTATTATATTAATTAAATAGTATAAATAAGACACCATATACTATGTTATTATATTAATTAAATAGTATAAATAAGACACCATATACTATGTTATTATATTAATTAAATAGTATAAATAAGACACCATATACTATGTTATTATATTAATTAAATAGTATAAATAATAAACATTACATATTTGGTAATTGACACCATATACTATGTTATTATATTAATTAAATAGTATAAATAATAAACATTACATATTTGGTAAATGACACCATGTACTATGTTATTATATTATTTAAATAGTATAAATAATAAACATTACATATTTGGTAATAGATACCATATACTATGTTATTATATTAATTAAATAGTATAAATAATAAACATTACATATTTGGTAATAGATACCATATACTATGTTATTATATTAATTAAATAGTATAAATAATAAACATTACATATTTTATAATATACACCATATATGTTATTATATTAATTAAATAGTATAAATAATAAACATTACATATTTAGTAATAGACACCATATACTATGTTATTATATTAATTAAATAGTATAAATAATAAACATTACATATTTGCTAATTGACACCATATATTATGTTATTATATTAATTAAATAGTATAAATAATAAACATTACATATTTGGTAAATGACACCATATACTATGTTATTATATTAATTAAATAGTATAAATAATAAACATTACATATTTGGTAATAGACACCATATAATATGTTATTATATTAATTAAATAATAAACATTACATATTTGGTAATAGAAACTATATACTATGTTATTATATTAATTAAATAATATAAATAATAAACATTACATATTTTGTGATAGACACCATATATTATGTTATTATATTAATTAAATAGTATAAATAATAAACATTACATATTTTGTAATATACACCATATATGTTATTATATTAATTAAATAGTATAAATAATAAACATTACATATTTTGTAATAGACACCATATACTATGTTATTATATTAATTAAATAGTATAAATAATAAACATTACATATTTGGTAATAGACACCATATACTATGTTATTATATTAATTAAATAGTATAAATAATAAACATTACATATTTAATAATATACACCGTATATGTTATTATATTAATTAAATAGTATAAATAATAAACATTACATATTTTGTAATATACACCATATATGTTATTATATTAATTAAATAGTATAAATAATAAACATTACATATTTTGTAATAGACACCACATATGTTATTATATTAATTAAATAGTATAAATAATAAACATTACATATTTGGTAATTGACACCATATACTATGTTATTATATTAATTAAATAGTATAAATAATAAACATTACATATTTGGTAATAGACACCATATAATATGTTATTATATTAATTAAATAATAAACATTACATATTTGGTAATAGAAACTATATACTATGTTATTATATTAATTAAATAATATAAATAATAAACATTACATATTTTGTAATAGACACCATATATTATGTTATTATATTAATTAAATAGTATAAATAATAAACATTACATATTTTGTAATATACACCATATATGTTATTATATTAATTAAATAGTATAAATAATAAACATTACATATTTTGTAATATACACCATATACTATGTTATTATATTAATTAAATAGTATAAATAATAAACATTACATATTTGGTAATAGACACCATATACTATGTTATTATATTAATTAAATAGTATAAATAATAAACATTACATATTTTATAATATACACCGTATATGTTATTATATTAATTAAATAGTATAAATAATAAACATTACATATTTTGTAATATACACCATATATGTTATTATATTAATTAAATAGTATAAATAATAAACATTACATATTTTGTAATAGACACCACATATGTTATTATATTAATTAAATAGTATAAATAATAAACATTACATATTTGGTAATTGACACCATATACTATGTTATTATATTAATTAAATAGTATAAATAATAAACATTACATTTTTGGTAATATGCACCATATACTATGTTATTATATTAATTAAATAGTATAAATAATAAACATTACATTTTTGGTAATATGCACCATATACTATGTTATTATATTAATTAAATAGTATAAATAATAAACATTACATTTTTGGTAATAGACACCATATACTATGTTATTATATTAATTAAATAGTATAAATAATAAACATTACATATTTGTTAATAGACACCATATATTATGTTATTATATTAATTAAATAGTATAAATAATAAACATTACATATTTTGTAATAGACATCATATACTATGTTATTATATTAATTAAATTGTATAAATAATAAACATTACATTTTTGGTAATAGACACCATATACTATGTTATTATATTAATTAAATAGTATAAATAATAAACATTACATATTTGTTAATAGACATCATTTACTATGTTATTATATTAATTAAATAGTATAAATAATAAACATTAAATATTTGGTAATAGATACCATATACTATGTTATTATATTAATTAAATAGTATAAATAATAAACATTACATATTTGGTAATAGACACCATATACTATGTTATTATGTTAATTAAATAGTATAAATAAGACACCATATACTATGTTATTATATTAATTAAATAGTATAAATAATAAACATTACATATTTTGTAATATACACCATATATGTTATTATATTAATTAAATAGTATAAATAATAAACATTACATATTTTGTAATAGACACCATATACTATGTTATTATATTAATTAAATAGTATAAATAATAAACATTACATTTTTGGTAATATGCACTATATACTATGTAATTATATTAATTAAATAGTATAAATAATAAACATTACATTTTTGGTAATAGACACCATATACTATGTTATTATATTAATTAAATAGTATAAATAATAAACATTACATATTTGTTAATAGACATCATTTACTATGTTATTATATTAATTAAATAGTATAAATAATAAACATTAACTATTTGGTAATAGACACCATATACTATGTTATTATATTAATTAAATAGTATAAATAATAAACATTACATATTTGGTAATAGACACCATATACTATGTTATTATATTAATTAAATAGTATAAATAATAAACATTAAATATTTGGTAATAGACACCATATACTATGTTATTATATTAATTAAATAGTATAAATAATAAACATTACATATTTGGTAATAGACACCATATACTATGTTATTATATTAATTAAATAGTATAAATAATAAACATTACATATTTGGTAATAGACACCATATACTATGTTATTATATTAATTAAATAGTATAAATAATAAACATTACATATTTTGTAATATACACCATATATGTTATTATATTAATTAAATAGTATAAATAATAAACATTACATATTTTGTAATAGACACCACATATGTTATTATATTAATTAAATAGTATAAATAATAAACATTACATATTTGGTAATTGACACCATATACTATGTTATTATATTAATTAAATAGTATAAATAATAAACATTACATATTTGGTAATAGACACCATATAATATGTTATTATATTAATTAAATAATAAACATTACATATTTGGTAATAGAAACTATATACTATGTTATTATATTAATTAAATAATATAAATAATAAACATTACATATTTTGTAATAGACACCATATATTATGTTATTATATTAATTAAATAGTATAAATAATAAACATTACATATTTTGTAATATACACCATATATGTTATTATATTAATTAAATAGTATAAATAATAAACATTACATATTTGGTAATAGACACCATATACTATGTTATTATATTAATTAAATAGTATAAATAATAAACATTACATATTTGGTAATAGACACCATATACTATGTTATTATATTAATTAAATAGTATAAATAATAAACATTACATATTTGGTAATATACACCATATACTATGTTATTATATTAATTAAATAGTATAAATAATAAACATTACATATTTGCTAATTGACACCATATACTATGTTATTATATTAATTAAATAGTATAAATAATAAACATTACATATTTTGTAATAGACACCACATATGTTATTATATTAATTAAATAGTATAAATAATAAACATTACATATTTGGTAATTGACACCATATACTATGTTATTATATTAATTAAATAGTATAAATAATAAACATTACATTTTTGGTAATATGCACCATATACTATGTTATTATATTAATTAAATAGTATAAATAATAAACATTACATATTTGGTAATAGATACCATATACTATGTTATTATATTAATTAAATAGTATAAATAATAAACATTACATATTTGGTAATAGACACCATATACTATGTTATTATATTAATTAAATAATAAACATTACATATTTGGTAATAGAAACTATATACTATGTTATTATATTAATTAAATAATATAAATAATAAACATTACATATTTGGTAATAGACACCATATACTATGTTATTATATTAATTAAATAGTATAAATAATAAACATTACATATTTGGTAATAGACACCATATACTATGTTATTATATTAATTAAATAGTATAAATAATAAACATTAAATATTTGGTAATAGACACCATATACTATGT
The DNA here is from genome assembly GCA_964035775.1 of Osedax frankpressi. Lineage (NCBI taxonomy): Eukaryota > Metazoa > Annelida > Polychaeta > Sabellida > Siboglinidae > Osedax > Osedax frankpressi. The sequence goes on from OZ038317.1 coordinate 4,324,239, forward strand.
TATTATATTAATTAAATAGTATAAATAATAAACATTACATATTTGGTAATAGACACCATTTACTATGTTATTATATTAATTAAATAGTATAAATAATAAACATTACATATTTGGTAATAGATACCATATACTATGTTATTATATTAATTAAATAGTATAAATAATAAACATTACATATTTGCTAATTGACACCATATACTATGTTATCATATTAATTAAATAGTATAAATAATAAACATTACATATTTGGTAATAGACACCATATACTATGTTATTATATTAATTAAATAGTATAAATAATAAACATTACATATTTGGTAATAGACACCATATACTATGTTATTATATTAATTAAATAGTATAAATAATAAACATTAAATATTTGGTAATAGACACCATATACTATGTTATTATATTAATTAAATATTATAAATAATAAACATTACATATTTGGTAATAGACACCATATACTATGTTATTATGTTAATTAAATAGTATAAATAAGACACCATATACTATGTTATTATATTAATTAAATAGTATAAATAATAAACATTAACTATTTGGTAATAGACACCATATACTATGTTATTATATTAATTAAATAGTATAAATAATAAACATTACATATTTGGTAATAGACACCATATACTATGTTATTATATTAATTAAATAGTATAAATAATAAACATTAAATATTTGGTAATAGACACCATATACTATGTTATTATATTAATTAAATAGTATAAATAATAAACATTACATATTTGGTAATAGACACCATATACTATGTTATTATATTAATTAAATAGTATAAATAATAAACATTACATATTTGGTAATAGACACCATATACTATGTTATTATATTAATTAAATAGTATAAATAATAAACATTACATATTTTGTAATATACACCATATATGTTATTATATTAATTAAATAGTATAAATAATAAACATTACATATTTTGTAATAGACACCACATATGTTATTATATTAATTAAATAGTATAAATAATAAACATTACATATTTGGTAATTGACACCATATACTATGTTATTATATTAATTAAATAGTATAAATAATAAACATTACATATTTGGTAATAGACACCATATAATATGTTATTATATTAATTAAATAATAAACATTACATATTTGGTAATAGAAACTATATACTATGTTATTATATTAATTAAATAATATAAATAATAAACATTACATATTTTGTAATAGACACCATATATTATGTTATTATATTAATTAAATAGTATAAATAATAAACATTACATATTTTGTAATATACACCATATATGTTATTATATTAATTAAATAGTATAAATAATAAACATTACATATTTTGTAATATACACCATATACTATGTTATTATATTAATTAAATAGTATAAATAATAAACATTACATATTTGGTAATAGACACCATATACTATGTTATTATATTAATTAAATAGTATAAATAATAAACATTACATATTTTATAATATACACCGTATATGTTATTATATTAATTAAATAGTATAAATAATAAACATTACATATTTTGTAATATACACCATATATGTTATTATATTAATTAAATAGTATAAATAATAAACATTACATATTTTGTAATAGACACCACATATGTTATTATATTAATTAAATAGTATAAATAATAAACATTACATATTTGGTAATTGACACCATATACTATGTTATTATATTAATTAAATAGTATAAATAATAAACATTACATTTTTGGTAATATGCACCATATACTATGTTATTATATTAATTAAATAGTATAAATAATAAACATTACATTTTTGGTAATATGCACCATATACTATGTTATTATATTAATTAAATAGTATAAATAATAAACATTACATTTTTGGTAATAGACACCATATACTATGTTATTATATTAATTAAATAGTATAAATAATAAACATTACATATTTGTTAATAGACACCATATATTATGTTATTATATTAATTAAATAGTATAAATAATAAACATTACATATTTTGTAATAGACATCATATACTATGTTATTATATTAATTAAATTGTATAAATAATAAACATTACATTTTTGGTAATAGACACCATATACTATGTTATTATATTAATTAAATAGTATAAATAATAAACATTACATATTTGTTAATAGACATCATTTACTATGTTATTATATTAATTAAATAGTATAAATAATAAACATTAAATATTTGGTAATAGACACCATATACTATGTTATTATATTAATTAAATAGTATAAATAATAAACATTACATATTTGGTAATAGACACCATATACTATGTTATTATGTTAATTAAATAGTATAAATAAGACACCATATACTATGTTATTATATTAATTAAATAGTATAAATAATAAACATTACATATTTTGTAATATACACCATATATGTTATTATATTAATTAAATAGTATAAATAATAAACATTACATATTTTGTAATAGACACCATATACTATGTTATTATATTAATTAAATAGTATAAATAATAAACATTACATTTTTGGTAATATGCACTATATACTATGTAATTATATTAATTAAATAGTATAAATAATAAACATTACATTTTTGGTAATAGACACCATATACTATGTTATTATATTAATTAAATAGTATAAATAATAAACATTACATATTTGTTAATAGACATCATTTACTATGTTATTATATTAATTAAATAGTATAAATAATAAACATTAACTATTTGGTAATAGACACCATATACTATGTTATTATATTAATTAAATAGTATAAATAATAAACATTACATATTTGGTAATAGACACCATATACTATGTTATTATATTAATTAAATAGTATAAATAATAAACATTAAATATTTGGTAATAGACACCATATACTATGTTATTATATTAATTAAATAGTATAAATAATAAACATTACATATTTGGTAATAGACACCATATACTATGTTATTATATTAATTAAATAGTATAAATAATAAACATTACATATTTGGTAATAGACACCATATACTATGTTATTATATTAATTAAATAGTATAAATAATAAACATTACATATTTGATAATTGACACCATATACTATGTTATTATATTAATTAAATAGTATAAATAATAAACATTACATATTTGGTAATAGACACCATATACTATGTTATTATATTAATTAAATAGTATAAATAATAAACATTACATATTTGGTAATAGACACCATATACTATGTTATTATATTAATTAAATAGTATAAATAATAAACATTACATATTTGCTAATTGACACCGTATACTATGTTATTATATTAATTAAATAGTATAAATAATAAACATTACATATTTGGTAATAGATACCATATACTATGTTATTATATTAATTAAATAGTATAAATAATAAACATTACATATTTGGTAATAGACACCATATACTATGTTATTATATTAATTAAATAATAAACATTACATATTTGGTAATAGAAACTATATACTATGTTATTATATTAATTAAATAATATAAATAATAAACATTACATATTTGGTAATAGACACCATATACTATGTTATTATATTAATTAAATAGTATAAATAATAAACATTACATATTTGGTAATAGACACCATATACTATGTTATTATATTAATTAAATAGTATAAATAATAAACATTAAATATTTGGTAATAGACACCATATACTATGTTATTATATTAATTAAATAGTATAAATAATAAACATTACATATTTGGTAATAGACACCATTTACTATGTTATTATATTAATTAAATAGTAAAATAATAAACATTACATATTTGGTAATAGATACCATATACTATGTTATTATATTAATTAAATAGTATAAATAATAAACATTACATATTTGCTAATTGACACCATATACTATGTTATCATATTAATTAAATAGTATAAATAATAAACATTACATATTTGGTAATAGACACCATATACTATGTTATTATATTAATTAAATAGTATAAATAATAAACATTAAATATTTGGTAATAGACACCATATACTATGTTATTATATTAATTAAATAGTATAAATAATAAACATTATATATGTGGTAATATACACCATATACTATGTTATCATATTAATTAAATAGTATAAATAATAAACATTACATATTTGGTAATAGACACCATATACTATGTTATTATATTAATTAAATAGTATAAATAAGACACCATATACTATGTTATTATATTAATTAAATAGTATAAATAAGACACCATATACTATGTTATTATATTAATTAAATAGTATAAATAAGACACCATATACTATGTTATTATATTAATTAAATAGTATAAATAATAAACATTACATTTTTGGTAATAGACACCATATACTATGTTATTATATTAATTAAATAGTATAAATAATAAACATTACATATTTGTTAATAGACATCATTTACTATGTTATTATATTAATTAAATAGTATAAATAATAAACATTAACTATTTGGTAATAGACACCATATACTATGTTATTATATTAATTAAATAGTATAAATAATAAACATTACATATTTGGTAATAGACACCATATACTATGTTATTATATTAATTAAATAGTATAAATAATAAACATTAAATATTTGGTAATAGACACCATATACTATGTTATTATATTAATTAAATAGTATAAATAATAAACATTACATATTTGGTAATAGACACCATATACTATGTTATTATATTAATTAAATAGTATAAATAATAAACATTACATATTTGGTAATAGACACCATATACTATGTTATTATATTAATTAAATAGTATAAATAATAAACATTACATATTTGCTAATTGACACCATATACTATGTTATTATATTAATTAAATAGTATAAATAATAAACATTACATATTTGGTAATAGACACCATATACTATGTTATTATATTAATTAAATAGTATAAATAATAAACATTACATATTTGGTAATAGACACCATATACTATGTTATTATATTAATTAAATAGTATAAATAATAAACATTACATATTTGCTAATTGACACCGTATACTATGTTATTATATTAATTAAATAGTATAAATAATAAACATTACATATTTGGTAATAGATACCATATACTATGTTATTATATTAATTAAATAGTATAAATAATAAACATTACATATTTGGTAATAGACACCATATACTATGTTATTATATTAATTAAATAATAAACATTACATATTTGGTAATAGAAACTATATACTATGTTATTATATTAATTAAATAATATAAATAATAAACATTACATATTTGGTAATAGACACCATATACTGTTATTATATTAATTAAATAGTATAAATAATAAACATTACATATTTGGTAATAGACACCATATACTATGTTATTATATTAATTAAATAGTATAAATAATAAACATTAAATATTTGGTAATAGACACCATATACTATGTTATTATATTAATTAAATAGTATAAATAATAAACATTACATATTTGGTAATAGACACCATTTACTATGTTATTATATTAATTAAATAGTATAAATAATAAACATTACATATTTGGTAATAGATACCATATACTATGTTATTATATTAATTAAATAGTATAAATAATAAACATTACATATTTGCTAATTGACACCATATACTATGTTATCATATTAATTAAATAGTATAAATAATAAACATTACATATTTGGTAATAGACACCATATACTATGTTATTATATTAATTAAATAGTATAAATAATAAACATTACATATTTGGTAATATACACCATATACTATGTTATTATATTAATTAAATAGTATAAATAATAAACATTACATATTTGCTAATTGACACCATATACTATGTTATTATATTAATTAAATAGTATAAATAATAAACATTAACTATTTGGTAATAGACACCATATACTATGTTATTATATTAATTAAATAGTATAAATAATAAACATTACATATTTGGTAATAGACACCATATACTATGTTATTATATTAATTAAATAGTATAAATAATAAACATTAAATATTTGGTAATAGACACCATATACTATGTTATTATATTAATTAAATAGTATAAATAATAAACATTATATATGTGGTAATATACACCATATACTATGTTATCATATTAATTAAATAGTATAAATAATAAACATTACATATTTGGTAATAGACACCATATACTATGTTATTATATTAATTAAATAGTATAAATAAGACACCATATACTATGTTATTATATTAATTAAATAGTATAAATAAGACACCATATACTATGTTATTATATTAATTAAATAGTATAAATAATAAACATTACATATTTGGTAATTGACACCATATACTATGTTATTATATTAATTAAATAGTATAAATAATAAACATTACATATTTGGTAAATGACACCATGTACTATGTTATTATATTATTTAAATAGTATAAATAATAAACATTACATATTTGGTAATAGATACCATATACTATGTTATTATATTAATTAAATAGTATAAATAATAAACATTACATATTTGGTAATAGATACCATATACTATGTTATTATATTAATTAAATAGTATAAATAATAAACATTACATATTTTATAATATACACCATATATGTTATTATATTAATTAAATAGTATAAATAATAAACATTACATATTTAGTAATAGACACCATATACTATGTTATTATATTAATTAAATAGTATAAATAATAAACATTACATATTTGCTAATTGACACCATATATTATGTTATTATATTAATTAAATAGTATAAATAATAAACATTACATATTTGGTAAATGACACCATATACTATGTTATTATATTAATTAAATAGTATAAATAATAAACAATACATATTTGGTAATAGACACCATATAATATGTTATTATATTAATTAAATAATAAACATTACATATTTGGTAATAGAAACTATATACTATGTTATTATATTAATTAAATAATATAAATAATAAACATTACATATTTTGTAATAGACACCATATATTATGTTATTATATTAATTAAATAGTATAAATAATAAACATTACATATTTTGTAATATACACCATATATGTTATAATATTAATTAAATAGTATAAATAATAAACATTACATATTTTGTAATATACACCATATACTATGTTATTATATTAATTAAATAGTATAAATAATAAACATTACATATTTGGTAATAGACACCATATACTATGTTATTATATTAATTAAATAGTATAAATAATAAACATTACATATTTTATAATATACACCGTATATGTTATTATATTAATTAAATAGTATAAATAATAAACATTACATATTTTGTAATATACACCATATATGTTATTATATTAATTAAATAGTATAAATAATAAACATTACATATTTTGTAATAGACACCACATATGTTATTATATTAATTAAATAGTATAAATAATAAACATTACATATTTGGTAATTTACACCATATACTATGTTATTATATTAATTAAATAGTATAAATAATAAACATTACATATTTGGTAATAGACACCATATAATATGTTATTATATTAATTAAATAATAAACATTACATATTTGGTAATAGAAACTATATACTATGTTATTATATTAATTAAATAATATAAATAATAAACATTACATATTTGGTAATAGACACCATATACTATGTTATTATATTAATTAAATAGTATAAATAATAAACATTAAATATTTGGTAATAGACACCATATACTATGTTATTATATTAATTAAATAGTATAAATAATAAACATTAAATATTTGGTAATAGACACCATATACTATGTTATTATATTAATTAAATAGTATAAATAATAAACATTACATTTTTGGTAATAGACACCATATACTATGTTATTATATTAATTAAATAGTATAAATAATAAACATTACATATTTGTTAATAGACACCATATATTATGTGATTATATTAATTAAATAGTATAAATAATAAACATTACATATTTTGTAATAGACATCATATACTATGTTATTATATTAATTAAATTGTATAAATAATAAACATTACATTTTTGGTAATAGACACCATATACTATGTTATTATATTAATTAAATAGTATAAATAATAAACATTACATATTTGTTAATAGACATCATTTACTATGTTATTATATTAATTAAATAGTATAAATAATAAACATTAACTATTTGTAATAGACACCATATACTATGTTATTATATTAATTAAATAGTATAAATAATAAACATTAAATATTTGGTAATAGACACCATATACTATGTTATTATATTAATTAAATAGTATAAATAATAAACATTAAATATTTGGTAATAGACACCATATACTATGTTATTATATTAATTAAATAGTATAAATAATAAACATTACATATTTGGTAATAGACACCATATACTATGTTATTATATTAATTAAATAGTATAAATAATAAACATTACATATTTGGTAATAGACACCATATACTATGTTATTATATTAATTAAATAGTATAAATAATAAACATTACATATTTGCTAATTGACACCATATACTATGTTATTATATTAATTAAATAGTATAAATAATAAACATTACATATTTGGTAATATACACCATATACTATGTTATTATATTAATTAAATAGTATAAATAATAAACATTACATATTTGGTAATAGACACCATATACTATGTTATTATATTAATTAAATAGTATAAATAATAAACATTACATATTTGCTAATTGACACCGTATACTATGTTATTATATTAATTAAATAGTATAAATAATAAACATTACATATTTGGTAATAGATACCATATACTATGTTATTATATTAATTAAATAGTATAAATAATAAACATTACATATTTGGTAATAGACACCATATACTATGTTATTATATTAATTAAATAATAAACATTACATATTTGGTAATAGAAACTATATACTATGTTATTATATTAATTAAATAATATAAATAATAAACATTACATATTTGGTAATAGACACCATATACTATGTTATTATATTAATTAAATAGTATAAATAATAAACATTACATATTTGGTAATAGACACCATATACTATGTTATTATATTAATTAAATAGTATAAATAATAAACATTAAATATTTGGTAATAGACACCATATACTATGTTATTATATTAATTAAATAGTATAAATAATAAACATTACATATTTGGTAATAGACACCATTTACTATGTTATTATATTAATTAAATAGTATAAATAATAAACATTACATATTTGGTAATAGATACCATATACTATGTTATTATATTAATTAAATAGTATAAATAATAAATATTACATATTTGCTAATTGACACCATATACTATGTTATCATATTAATTAAATAGTATAAATAATAAACATTACATATTTGGTAATAGACACCATATACTATGTTATTATATTAATTAAATAGTATAAATAATAAACATTACATATTTGGTAATAGACACCATATACTATGTTATTATATTAATTAAATAGTATAAATAATAAACATTACATATTTGCTAATTGACACCATATACTATGTTATTATATTAATTAAATAGTATAAATAATAAACATTAACTATTTGGTAATAGACACCATATACTATGTTATTATATTAATTAAATAATAAACATTACATATTTGGTAATAGAAACTATATACTATGTTATCATATTAATTAAATAATATAAATAATAAACATTACATATTTGGTAATATACACCATATACTATGTTATTATATTAATTAAATAGTATAAATAATAAACATTACATATTTGGTAATAGACACCATATACTATATTATTATATTAATTAAATAGTATAAATAATAAACATTAAATATTTGGTAATAGACACCATATACTATGTTATTATATTAATTAAATAGTATAAATAATAAACATTACATATTTGGTAATAGACACCATTTACTATGTTATTATATTAATTAAATAGTATAAATAATAAACATTACATATTTGGTAATAGATACCATATACTATGTTATTATATTAATTAAATAGTATAAATAATAAACATTACATATTTGCTAATTGACACCATATACTATGTTATCATATTAATTAAATAGTATAAATAATAAACATTACATATTTGGTAATAGACACCATATACTATGTTATTATATTAATTAAATAGTATAAATAATAAACATTACATATTTGGTAATAGACACCATATACTATGTTATTATATTAATTAAATAGTATAAATAATAAACATTACATATTTGCTAATTGACACCATATACTATGTTATTATATTAATTAAATAGTATAAATAATAAACATTAACTATTTGGTAATAGACACCATATACTATGTTATTATATTAATTAAATAGTATAAATAATAAATATTACATATTTGGTAATAGACACCATATACTATGTTATTATATTAATTAAATAGTATAAATAATAAACATTAAATATTTGGTAATAGACACCATATACTATGTTATTATATTAATTAAATAGTATAAATAATAAACATTATATATGTGGTAATATACACCATATACTATGTTATCATATTAATTAAATAGTATAAATAATAAACATTACATATTTGGTAATAGACACCATATACTATGTTATTATATTAATTAAATAGTATAAATAAGACACCATATACTATGTTATTATATTAATTAAATAGTATAAATAAGACACCATATACTATGTTATTATATTAATTAAATAGTATAAATAAGACACCATATACTATGTTATTATATTAATTAAATAGTATAAATAATAAACATTACATATTTGGTAATTGACACCATATACTATGTTATTATATTAATTAAATAGTATAAATAATAAACATTACATATTTTATAATATACACCGTATATGTTATTATATTAATTAAATAGTATAAATAATAAACATTACATATTTTGTAATATACACCATATATGTTATTATATTAATTAAATAGTATAAATAATAAACATTACATATTTTGTAATAGACACCACATATGTTATTATATTAATTAAATAGTATAAATAATAAACATTACATATTTGGTAATTGACACCATATACTATGTTATTATATTAATTAAATAGTATAAATAATAAACATTACATTTTTGGTAATATGCACCATATACTATGTTATTATATTAATTAAATAGTATAAATAATAAACATTACATTTTTGGTAATATGCACCATATACTATGTTATTATATTAATTAAATAGTATAAATAATAAACATTACATTTTTGGTAATAGACACCATATACTATGTTATTATATTAATTAAATAGTATAAATAATAAACATTACATATTTGTTAATAGACACCATATATTATGTTATTATATTAATTAAATAGTATAAATAATAAACATTACATATTTTGTAATAGACATCATATACTATGTTATTATATTAATTAAATTGTATAAATAATAAACATTACATTTTTGGTAATAGACACCATATACTATGTTATTATATTAATTAAATAGTATAAATAATAAACATTACATATTTGTTAATAGACATCATTTACTATGTTATTATATTAATTAAATAGTATAAATAATAAACATTAAATATTTGGTAATAGACACCATATACTATGTTATTATATTAATTAAATAGTATAAATAATAAACATTACATATTTGGTAATAGACACCATATACTATGTTATTATGTTAATTAAATAGTATAAATAAGACACCATATACTATGTTATTATATTAATTAAATAGTATAAATAATAAACATTACATATTTTGTAATATACACCATATATGTTATTATATTAATTAAATAGTATAAATAATAAACATTACATATTTTGTAATAGACACCATATACTATGTTATTATATTAATTAAATAGTATAAATAATAAACATTACATTTTTGGTAATATGCACTATATACTATGTAATTATATTAATTAAATAGTATAAATAATAAACATTACATTTTTGGTAATAGACACCATATACTATGTTATTATATTAATTAAATAGTATAAATAATAAACATTACATATTTGTTAATAGACATCATTTACTATGTTATTATATTAATTAAATAGTATAAATAATAAACATTAACTATTTGGTAATAGACACCATATACTATGTTATTATATTAATTAAATAGTATAAATAATAAACATTACATATTTGGTAATAGACACCATATACTATGTTATTATATTAATTAAATAGTATAAATAATAAACATTAAATATTTGGTAATAGACACCATATACTATGTTATTATATTAATTAAATAGTATAAATAATAAACATTACATATTTTATAATATACACCGTATATGTTATTATATTAATTAAATAGTATAAATAATAAACATTACATATTTTGTAATATACACCATATATGTTATTATATTAATTAAATAGTATAAATAATAAACATTACATATTTTGTAATAGACACCACATATGTTATTATATTAATTAAATAGTATAAATAATAAACATTACATATTTGGTAATTGACACCATATACTATGTTATTATATTAATTAAATAGTATAAATAATAAACATTACATATTTGGTAATAGACACCATATAATATGTTATTATATTAATTAAATAATAAACATTACATATTTGGTAATAGAAACTATATACTATGTTATTATATTAATTAAATAATATAAATAATAAACATTACATATTTGGTAATAGACACCATATACTATGTTATTATATTAATTAAATAGTATAAATAATAAACATTAAATATTTGGTAATAGACACCATATAATATGTTATTATATTAATTAAATAGTATAAATAATAAACATTAAATATTTGGTAATAGACACCATATACTATGTTATTATATTAATTAAATAGTATAAATAATAAACATTACATTTTTGGTAATAGACACCATATACTATGTTATTATATTAATTAAATAGTATAAATAATAAACATTACATATTTGTTAATAGACACCATATATTATGTTATTATATTAATTAAATAGTATAAATAATAAACATTACATATTTTGTAATAGACATCATATACTATGTTATTATATTAATTAAATTGTATAAATAATAAACATTACATTTTTGGTAATAGACACCATATACTATGTTATTATATTAATTAAATAGTATAAATAATAAACATTACATATTTGGTAATAGACACCATATACTATGTTATTATATTAATTAAATAGTATAAATAATAAACATTAAATATTTGGTAATAGACACCATATACTATGTTATTATATTAATTAAATAGTATAAATAATAAACATTACATATTTGGTAATAGACACCATATACTATGTTATTATATTAATTAAATAGTATAAATAATAAACATTACATATTTGGTAATAGACACCATATACTATGTTATTATATTAATTAAATAGTATAAATAATAAACATTACATATTTGCTAATTGACACCATATACTATGTTATTATATTAATTAAATAGTATAAATAATAAACATTACATATTTGGTAATAGACACCATATACTATGTTATTATATTAATTAAATAGTATAAATAATAAACATTACATATTTGGTAATAGACACCATATACTATGTTATTATATTAATTAAATAGTATAAATAATAAACATTACATATTTGCTAATTGACACCGTATACTATGTTATTATATTAATTAAATAGTATAAATAATAAACATTACATATTTGGTAATAGATACCATATACTATGTTATTATATTAATTAAATAGTATAAATAATAAACATTACATATTTGGTAATAGACACCATATACTATGTTATTATATTAATTAAATAATAAACATTACATATTTGGTAATAGAAACTATATACTATGTTATTATATTAATTAAATAATATAAATAATAAACATTACATATTTGGTAATAGACACCATATACTATGTTATTATATTAATTAAATAGTATAAATAATAAACATTACATATTTGGTAATAGACACCATATACTATGTTATTATATTAATTAAATAGTATAAATAATAAACATTAAATATTTGGTAATAGACACCATATACTATGTTATTATATTAATTAAATAGTATAAATAATAAACATTACATATTTGGTAATAGACACCATTTACTATGTTATTATATTAATTAAATAGTATAAATAATAAACATTACATATTTGGTAATAGATACCATATACTATGTTATTATATTAATTAAATAGTATAAATAATAAACATTACATATTTGCTAATTGACACCATATACTATGTTATCATATTAATTAAATAGTATAAATAATAAACATTACATATTTGGTAATAGACACCATATACTATGTTATTATATTAATTAAATAGTATAAATAATAAACATTACATATTTGGTAATAGACACCATATACTATGTTATTATATTAATTAAATAGTATAAATAATAAACATTACATATTTGCTAATTGACACCATATACTATGTTATTATATTAATTAAATAGTATAAATAATAAACATTAACTATTTGGTAATAGACACCATATACTATGTTATTATATTAATTAAATAATAAACATTACATATTTGGTAATAGAAACTATATACTATGTTATTATATTAATTAAATAATATAAATAATAAACATTACATATTTGGTAATAGACACCATATACTATGTTATTATATTAATTAAATAGTATAAATAATAAACATTACATATTTGGTAATAGACACCATATACTATGTTATTATATTAATTAAATAGTATAAATAATAAACATTAAATATTTGGTAATAGACACCATATACTATGTTATTATATTAATTAAATAGTATAAATAATAAACATTACATATTTGGTAATAGACACCATTTACTATGTTATTATATTAATTAAATAGTATAAATAATAAACATTACATATTTGGTAATAGATACCATATACTATGTTATTATATTAATTAAATAGTATAAATAATAAACATTACATATTTGCTAATTGACACCATATACTATGTTATCATATTAATTAAATAGTATAAATAATAAACATTACATATTTGGTAATAGACACCATATACTATGTTATTATATTAATTAAATAGTATAAATAATAAACATTACATATTTGGTAATAGACACCATATACTATGTTATTATATTAATTAAATAGTATAAATAATAAACATTACATATTTGCTAATTGACACCATATACTATGTTATTATATTAATTAAATAGTATAAATAATAAACATTAACTATTTGGTAATAGACACCATATACTATGTTATTATATTAATTAAATAGTATAAATAATAAACATTACATATTTGGTAATAGACACCATATACTATGTTATTATATTAATTAAATAGTATAAATAATAAACATTAAATATTTGGTAATAGACACCATATACTATGTTATTATATTAATTAAATAGTATAAATAATAAACATTAAATATTTGGTAATAGACACCATATACTATGTTATTATATTAATTAAATAGTATAAATAATAAACATTATATATGTGGTAATATACACCATATACTATGTTATCATATTAATTAAATAGTATAAATAATAAACATTACATATTTGGTAATAGACACCATATACTATGTTATTATATTAATTAAATAGTATAAATAAGACACCATATACTATGTTATTATATTAATTAAATAGTATAAATAAGACACCATATACTATGTTATTATATTAATTAAATAGTATAAATAAGACACCATATACTATGTTATTATATTAATTAAATAGTATAAATAATAAACATTACATATTTGGTAATTGACACCATATACAATGTTATTATATTAATTAAATAGTATAAATAATAAACATTACATATTTTATAATATACACCGTATATGTTATTATATTAATTAAATAGTATAAATAATAAACATTACATATTTTGTAATATACACCATATATGTTATTATATTAATTAAATAGTATAAATAATAAACATTACATATTTTGTAATAGACACCACATATGTTATTATATTAATTAAATAGTATAAATAATAAACATTACATATTTGGTAATTGACACCATATACTATGTTATTATATTAATTAAATAGTATAAATAATAAACATTACATTTTTGGTAATATGCACCATATACTATGTTATTATATTAATTAAATAGTATAAATAATAAACATTACATTTTTGGTAATATGCACCATATACTATGTTATTATATTAATTAAATAGTATAAATAATAAACATTACATTTTTGGTAATAGACACCATATACTATGTTATTATATTAATTAAATAGTATAAATAATAAACATTACATATTTGTTAATAGACACCATATATTATGTTATTATATTAATTAAATAGTATAAATAATAAACATTACATATTTTGTAATAGACATCATATACTATGTTATTATATTAATTAAATTGTATAAATAATAAACATTACATTTTTGGTAATAGACACCATATACTATGTTATTATATTAATTAAATAGTATAAATAATAAACATTACATATTTGTTAATAGACATCATTTACTATGTTATTATATTAATTAAATAGTATAAATAATAAACATTAAATATTTGGTAATAGACACCATATACTATGTTATTATATTAATTAAATAGTATAAATAATAAACATTACATATTTGGTAATAGACACCATATACTATGTTATTATGTTAATTAAATAGTATAAATAAGACACCATATACTATGTTATTATATTAATTAAATAGTATAAATAATAAACATTACATATTTTGTAATATACACCATATATGTTATTATATTAATTAAATAGTATAAATAATAAACATTACATATTTTGTAATAGACACCATATACTATGTTATTATATTAATTAAATAGTATAAATAATAAACATTACATTTTTGGTAATATGCACTATATACTATGTAATTATATTAATTAAATAGTATAAATAATAAACATTACATTTTTGGTAATAGACACCATATACTATGTTATTATATTAATTAAATAGTATAAATAATAAACATTACATATTTGTTAATAGACATCATTTACTATGTTATTATATTAATTAAATAGTATAAATAATAAACATTAACTATTTGGTAATAGACACCATATACTATGTTATTATATTAATTAAATAGTATAAATAATAAACATTACATATTTGGTAATAGACACCATATACTATGTTATTATATTAATTAAATAGTATAAATAATAAACATTAAATATTTGGTAATAGACACCATATACTATGTTATTATATTAATTAAATAGTATAAATAATAAACATTACATATTTGGTAATAGACACCATATACTATGTTATTATATTAATTAAATAGTATAAATAATAAACATTACATATTTGGTAATAGACACCATATACTATGTTATTATATTAATTAAATAGTATAAATAATAAACATTACATATTTGCTAATTGACACCATATACTATGTTATTATATTAATTAAATAGTATAAATAATAAACATTACATATTTGGTAATAGACACCATATACTATGTTATTATATTAATTAAATAGTATAAATAATAAACATTACATATTTGGTAATAGACACCATATACTATGTTATTATATTAATTAAATAGTATAAATAATAAACATTACATATTTGCTAATTGACACCGTATACTATGTTATTATATTAATTAAATAGTATAAATAATAAACATTACATATTTGGTAATATATACCATATACTATGTTATTATATTAATTAAATAGTATAAATAATAAACATTACATATTTGGTAATAGACACCATATACTATGTTATTATATTAATTAAATAATAAACATTACATATTTGGTAATAGAAACTATATACTATGTTATTATATTAATTAAATAATATAAATAATAAACATTACATATTTGGTAATAGACACCATATACTATGTTATTATATTAATTAAATAGTATAAATAATAAACATTACATATTTGGTAATAGACACCATATACTATGTTATTATATTAATTAAATAGTATAAATAATAAACATTAAATATTTGGTAATAGACACCATATACTATGTTATTATATTAATTAAATAGTATAAATAATAAACATTACATATTTGGTAATAGACACCATTTACTATGTTATTATATTAATTAAATAGTATAAATAATAAACATTACATATTTGGTAATAGATACCATATACTATGTTATTATATTAATTAAATAGTATAAATAATAAACATTACATATTTGCTAATTGACACCATATACTATGTTATCATATTAATTAAATAGTATAAATAATAAACATTACATATTTGGTAATAGACACCATATACTATGTTATTATATTAATTAAATAGTATAAATAATAAACATTACATATTTGGTAATAGACACCATATACTATGTTATTATATTAATTAAATAGTATAAATAATAAACATTAAATATTTGGTAATAGACACCATATACTATGTTATTATATTAATTAAATAGTATAAATAATAAACATTACATATTTGGTAATAGACACCATTTACTATGTTATTATATTAATTAAATAGTATAAATAATAAACATTACATATTTGGTAATAGATACCATATACTATGTTATTATATTAATTAAATAGTATAAATAATAAACATTACATATTTGCTAATTGACACCATATACTATGTTATCATATTAATTAAATAGTATAAATAATAAACATTACATATTTGGTAATAGACACCATATACTATGTTATTATATTAATTAAATAGTATAAATAATAAACATTACATATTTGGTAATAGACACCATACACTATGTTATTATATTAATTAAATAGTATAAATTATAAACATTACATATTTGCTAATTGACACCATATACTATGTTATTATATTAATTAAATAGTATAAATAATAAACATTAACTATTTGGTAATAGACACCATATACTATGTTATTATATTAATTAAATAGTATAAATAATAAACATTACATATTTGGTAATAGACACCATATACTATGTTATTATATTAATTAAATAGTATAAATAATAAACATTAAATATTTGGTAATAGACACCATATACTATGTTATTATATTAATTAAATAGTATAAATAATAAACATTACATATTTGGTAATAGACACCATATGCTATGTTATTATATTAATTAAATAGTATAAATAATAAACATTACATATTTGGTAATAGACACCATATACTATGTTATTATATTAATTAAATAATATAAATAATAAACATTACATATTTGGTAATAGACACCATATACTATGTTATTATATTAATTAAATAGTATAAATAATAAACATTACATATTTGGTAATAGACACCAAATACTATGTTATTATATTAATTAAATAGTATAAATAATAAACATTACATATTTGCTAATTGACACCATATACTATGTTATTATATTAATTAAATAGTATAAATACTAAACATTACATATTTGGTAAATGACACCATATACTATGTTATTATATTAATTAAATAGTATAAATAATAAACATTACATATTTGGTAATAGACACCATATACTATGTTATTATATTAATTAAATAGTATAAATAATAAACATTACATATTTGGTAAATGACACCATATACTATGTTATTATATTAATTAAATAATAAACATTACATATTTGGTAATAGAAACTATATACTATGTTATTATATTAATTAAATAATATAAATAATAAACATTACATATTTTGTAATAGACACCATATACTATGTTATTATATTAATTAAATAGTATAAATAATAAACATTACATATTTGGTAATAGACACCATATATTATGTTATTATATTAATTAAATAGTATAAATAATAAACATTACATATTTGGTAATAGACACCATATATGTTATTATATTAATTAAATAGTATAAATAATAAACATTACATCTTTGGTAATTGACACCATATACTATGTTATTATATTAATTAAATAGTATAAATAATAAACATTACATATTTGGTAATTGACACCATATATTATGTTATTATATTAATTAAATAGTATAAATAATAAACATTACATATTTTGTAATAGACACCATATACTATGTTATTATATTATTTAAATAGTATAAATAATAAACATTACATATTTGGCAATAGACACCATATACTATGTTATTATATTAATTAAATAGTATAAATAATAAACATTACATATTTGGTAATTGACACCATATACTATGTTATTATATTAATTAAATAGTATAAATAATAAACATTACATATTTGATAATTGACACCATATACTATGTTATTATATTAACTAAATAATAAACATTACATATTTTGTAATAGACACCATATACTATGTTATTATATTAATTAAATAGTATAAATAATAAACATTACATTTTTGGTAATATGCACTATATACTATGTAATTATATTAATTAAATAGTATAAATAATAAACATTACATTTTTGGTAATAGACACCATATACTATGTTATTATATTAATTAAATAGTATAAATAATAAACATTACATATTTGTTAATAGACATCATTTACTATGTTATTATATTAATTAAATAGTATAAATAATAAACATTAACTATTTGGTAATAGACACCATATACTATGTTATTATATTAATTAAATAGTATAAATAATAAACATTACATATTTGGTAATAGACACCATATACTATGTTATTATATTAATTAAATAGTATAAATAATAAACATTAAATATTTGGTAATAGACACCATATACTATGTTATTATATTAATTAAATAGTATAAATAATAAACATTACATATTTGGTAATAGACACCATATACTATGTTATTATATTAATTAAATAGTATAAATAATAAACATTACATATTTGGTAATAGACACCATATACTATGTTATTATATTAATTAAATAGTATAAATAATAAACATTACATATTTGCTAATTGACACCATATACTATGTTATTATATTAATTAAATAGTATAAATAATAAACATTACATATTTGGTAATAGACACCATATACTATGTTATTATATTAATTAAATAGTATAAATAATAAACATTACATATTTGGTAATAGACACCATATACTATGTTATTATATTAATTAAATAGTATAAATAATAAACATTACATATTTGCTAATTGACACCGTATACTATGTTATTATATTAATTAAATAGTATAAATAATAAACATTACATATTTGGTAATATATACCATATACTATGTTATTATATTAATTAAATAGTATAAATAATAAACATTACATATTTGGTAATAGACACCATATACTATGTTATTATATTAATTAAATAATAAACATTACATATTTGGTAATAGAAACTATATACTATGTTATTATATTAATTAAATAATATAAATAATAAACATTACATATTTGGTAATAGACACCATATACTATGTTATTATATTAATTAAATAGTATAAATAATAAACATTACATATTTGGTAATAGACACCATATACTATGTTATTATATTAATTAAATAGTATAAATAATAAACATTAAATATTTGGTAATAGACACCATATACTATGTTATTATATTAATTAAATAGTATAAATAATAAACATTACATATTTGGTAATAGACACCATTTACTATGTTATTATATTAATTAAATAGTATAAATAATAAACATTACATATTTGGTAATAGATACCATATACTATGTTATTATATTAATTAAATAGTATAAATAATAAACATTACATATTTGCTAATTGACACCATATACTATGTTATCATATTAATTAAATAGTATAAATAATAAACATTACATATTTGGTAATAGACACCATATACTATGTTATTATATTAATTAAATAGTATAAATAATAAACATTACATATTTGGTAATAGACACCATATACTATGTTATTATATTAATTAAATAGTATAAATAATAAACATTAAATATTTGGTAATAGACACCATATACTATGTTATTATATTAATTAAATAGTATAAATAATAAACATTACATATTTGGTAATAGACACCATTTACTATGTTATTATATTAATTAAATAGTATAAATAATAAACATTACATATTTGGTAATAGATACCATATACTATGTTATTATATTAATTAAATAGTATAAATAATAAACATTACATATTTGCTAATTGACACCATATACTATGTTATCATATTAATTAAATAGTATAAATAATAAACATTACATATTTGGTAATAGACACCATATACTATGTTATTATATTAATTAAATAGTATAAATAATAAACATTACATATTTGGTAATAGACACCATACACTATGTTATTATATTAATTAAATAGTATAAATTATAAACATTACATATTTGCTAATTGACACCATATACTATGTTATTATATTAATTAAATAGTATAAATAATAAACATTAACTATTTGGTAATAGACACCATATACTATGTTATTATATTAATTAAATAGTATAAATAATAAACATTACATATTTGGTAATAGACACCATATACTATGTTATTATATTAATTAAATAGTATAAATAATAAACATTAAATATTTGGTAATAGACACCATATACTATGTTATTATATTAATTAAATAGTATAAATAATAAACATTACATATTTGGTAATAGACACCATATGCTATGTTATTATATTAATTAAATAGTATAAATAATAAACATTACATATTTGGTAATAGACACCATATACTATGTTATTATATTAATTAAATAATATAAATAATAAACATTACATATTTGGTAATAGACACCATATACTATGTTATTATATTAATTAAATAGTATAAATAATAAACATTACATATTTGGTAATAGACACCAAATACTATGTTATTATATTAATTAAATAGTATAAATAATAAACATTACATATTTGCTAATTGACACCATATACTATGTTATTATATTAATTAAATAGTATAAATACTAAACATTACATATTTGGTAAATGACACCATATACTATGTTATTATATTAATTAAATAGTATAAATAATAAACATTACATATTTGGTAATAGACACCATATACTATGTTATTATATTAATTAAATAGTATAAATAATAAACATTACATATTTGGTAAATGACACCATATACTATGTTATTATATTAATTAAATAATAAACATTACATATTTGGTAATAGAAACTATATACTATGTTATTATATTAATTAAATAATATAAATAATAAACATTACATATTTTGTAATAGACACCATATACTATGTTATTATATTAATTAAATAGTATAAATAATAAACATTACATATTTGGTAATAGACACCATATATTATGTTATTATATTAATTAAATAGTATAAATAATAAACATTACATATTTGGTAATAGACACCATATATGTTATTATATTAATTAAATAGTATAAATAATAAACATTACATCTTTGGTAATTGACACCATATACTATGTTATTATATTAATTAAATAGTATAAATAATAAACATTACATATTTGGTAATTGACACCATATATTATGTTATTATATTAATTAAATAGTATAAATAATAAACATTACATATTTTGTAATAGACACCATATACTATGTTATTATATTATTTAAATAGTATAAATAATAAACATTACATATTTGGCAATAGACACCATATACTATGTTATTATATTAATTAAATAGTATAAATAATAAACATTACATATTTGGTAATTGACACCATATACTATGTTATTATATTAATTAAATAGTATAAATAATAAACATTACATATTTGATAATTGACACCATATACTATGTTATTATATTAACTAAATAATAAACATTACATATTTGGTAATATACACCATATACTATGTTATTATATTAATTAAATAGTATAAATAATAAACATTACATATTTGGTAATATACACCATATATTATGTTATTATATTAATTAAATAGTATAAATAATAAACATTACATATTTGCTAATTGACACCATATACTATGTTATTATATTAATTAAATAGTATAAATAATAAACATTACATATTTGGTAATAGACACCATATACTATGTTATTATATTAATTAAATAGTATAAATAATAAACATTACATATTTGGTAATAGACACCATATACTATGTTATTATATTAATTAAATAGTATAAATAATAAACATTACATATTTGCTAATTGACACCATATACTATGTTATTATATTAATTAAATAGTATAAATAATAAACATTACATATTTGGTAAATGACACCATATACTATGTTATTATATTAATTAAATAGTATAAATAATAAACATTACATATTTGGTAATAGACACCATATACAATGTTATTATATTAATTAAATAATAAACATTACATATTTGGTAATAGAAACTATATACTATGTTATTATATTAATTAAATAATATAAATAATAAACATTACATATTTTGTAATAGACACCATATACTATGTTATTATATTAATTAAATAGTATAAATAATAAACATTACATATTTGGTAATAGACACCATATATGTTATTATATTAATTAAATAGTATAAATAATAAACATTACATCTTTGGTAATTGACACCATATACTATGTTATTATATTAATTAAAT
Organism: Osedax frankpressi; assembly: GCA_964035775.1. Classification (NCBI taxonomy): domain Eukaryota; kingdom Metazoa; phylum Annelida; class Polychaeta; order Sabellida; family Siboglinidae; genus Osedax; species Osedax frankpressi. The sequence continues at coordinate 4,348,972 of OZ038317.1, forward strand.
AGTATAAATAATAAACATTACATATTTGGTAATTGACACCATATATTATGTTATTATATTAATTAAATAGTATCAATATTTAATATACATAAACTTAATAATAAATTATCTCATGTAACCATAATTATAAATCATATTTTTAAATCTAATATTTTAATTATCCAAATAAAATGAATTTCATAAATACATTATTATAAGTAGATAATATTTTAAGTTAAATGTAATTTATGATCTTTAATAAAACATATTAACATATTTTTATAATATATATCACTAGAAAATTAAATTATTATCTACATATAGTAATTTGTAAGGATATCAATTTATAGTTATGTGGATAATTAAAATATTATATTTTAAGTATTAATTGATACCCTAAATATTTTATTATTAAATTTAATAAATAAAGGTAAGATAATAAAATAAATTAGCATATAATATATATATATAAATTTATCAAAACAAAAGTTAATGAATATAAATATTAATACAATATAAACATACATAAAATGGAAATATAAACTATTAAATAATATTATAAATAGTAATTAGTCAGCATAATATTAATAACATACAATAATATTCAATTAGTTAAGATTTAATTTAAATATTTGTTATACCCATAATAGATATTGAGTAGCTATTAAAATTATAAACCCATACATGTAAAATAAAGCTTAAACTTAAATTTATTTAGAAACATGTTTCATCATATATTTAACCTAAACTTATATTATATATTATATTATATTATATATAATATTATATATAATATTATATATAATATTAATTATATTATATATAATATATATTATATTATATTATAAACTTATATATATTTAACCTAAAGTTTTTATAGATTTATTGTATTTTAATATTGTTTCATTATCAATGAAAACATATTTTGTCTCGCACTTCTTTATGAAATAAATGTACTTTGTTATTTTTCGGCATAAATTTATTATATTATATTTGGTAACTTGAATGATCAGAGTGGAAAGCAATTTTAAATATAATATTAAAAATTAAATAACCGATGATCAAATGTTACTAACATGTAACATTTACATAAATATAATTTAATAATATATACACATATATAATATCAAAATACAGAGAATGATAATACATAAATCTATATACACATTAACCATATGCAATATTAACAAATATAAATTTTTGTTATAAATAATATTCTTTTAAATATCCTGTAAAAAGACGTAATCAATAATGAATATATAAATTAAATATATAGTATAAATAATTACTTCATTTATATTTATTATTCTTTAGATTACAAAGTTTATAAATAACTAACTATATTTCATTGATTCACTTTTTTAGAGATTTTTTCTTTCCTTTATTCTCTTCTATTATTGTTAATACATTAAAAATATATAGAAATTACCTTTAAATTAAAATAGTATTTATTAAATTTTTTTATATCTTTCATATTAACGATGTATTAAATAGTAAATCAATAATTTTGTATAGGATTAATTTTTAAATCATATTTGTATAGTAAATATAATTAAGCAATCAATATTGATTATGCAATTATTAATTATTAAATAGATTTATAGTATATGGATCTTTATACTTGCTTATTTACATACCGGGAATTTGTGCTAATCGATTCATTTTGCGGACCGATGATGGGATATTCAATTTCTTTTCGAGGTCGAGCAATTTCTCTTCCTGGCGTAGTTTCGTTTTCTCCGAATCGTGAAGTTTTGCGGCAGTTTCATTTAGTGCCATTTTGCGTTTCTGCTTGGCAAGCGTAAGTGGAGTCTCCAGTATCGGAGCGCTGGAGTGTAATTATTTGTATTCAAACAAAGAGTAACAAACATTACGCTACCACTGAATCCAAGAAGTTATGGGGATGTTGCAGTCGTAGGGATGTATATATCTACGTAATATTTAACAAGAGACTCATTTTTGGAATATTGTCAACATTTTTTAACCTACTTACAGTTAAAAACTTATTTGCACAATCTAAGGTTGTATATTTTCAATAGCAATATTTTCATGTCCTGAACTTTATTATATAATATTTTAATTTTTGTGCATAAATTTGACGGTTTATTGAATATATATGAAGTTGCAAACATATATTAGAAAATCAAGCTATTTTGTTTTATAAAAAATGTATATAAAAAATGTAAAGATGTAAAATGTTTTACCTCATAAAAACATTGCATAAATATACATCTTATATAATACACATGCAATCTAATACCTCTTTCAATCTAATACCTTGTTCAATCTACATTTTCTTCTCCTCCTAATCGTATTGTGGCTTTTCTGATATATTTGTTATTGAATATAAATTTATACATATAAATGTCACTAAGTCATATCACCGAAGTGTAAGTTTTTATTCTTAGATCCCATAATAAAAATATAAATGAACAAAACAATATTTAAATTAATTTTGAAATACATTATGTAATAACTGATTAATAAACCAACAAATAACTAATAGTGTATAGGTAATAGTATAAAGTAAATATAGATGTATGTTGATAAGGTATGTTGGGTCAGTATAATAAACATGTTCCCAGAAAATTTGAAATGTTGTTATTATTTGTTGGTAACAAATGATATTAATTTAATATAATAAGCGAAAGTAGAATATACAAATTTTGATAATTTGGTTTTTTAAATTTGAAAATCGGTAATATAAATAATATATAATTATAATATTACGAAAATGAATATAATAATAATATTTTTATTTTATTTATTAGAATTTATTAATACTTTTATTTTATTTCATTACTTATATAAAATACGTAATTTATGTCATTTATATTGCTATTTTTAATCTTAAATTTAACAACAATTAATAGATTAATAAATCAGTAAAAGATAATATTTGACTACTGCGATATCCTTTAACGACAATTTAAGTGTGATTTCACTAAATAATTATAATAATTATATAAATGTACTCATTCTTATATATTTTAACAAACTGTTTGAGGATTCTGCTTTTTAATTTCGAAGGCTCATGCGATTGAATCTGTTTTATGAGATTTGATACCAGTTGATTACAGATTGATTAATCAGGAACATAAATTGCAATTAACATTTAGATATAGATAACAAATTCAAACGCAAATTTACGACTTGCCTTCGATATAATTTTTGGTAGACACGTGGATTGCGTCGATAATTCACTCTTGGATCGTGTAACCCGATTGCTCATTTCGATATCGTCCATATTGTCGAATTCGCTGAGATATGTTAGATGAATTAATGAATCATCTATTATCACGCTGAGATATGTTCAAATTGAATTAGTGTAGATTTGACATCAATAAATGATTATGTAAACCATGGTGTAGATGATCTTAGAACTCTCATTGTACTATCACTTATTGAAGGCTTTATTGTTTTCTGAGTTGCATAATCAAGAAATTAATATTGATATTTATTGATTTTAAAAACCTTATTGTTTTAAAAATAAATACTGGAATAACACTTTTTAAAATAATATAAAGTAAGAATTGAATTTAAAGAAAGATTGAGTACAAACTTTTATAGATTTTGAAGGTCTCCCTACTATTATAAAAGAAAAAGAATTAGATATCAAATACATATAAAAATAAAGAAATCAATATACAAATATTGTAAATAAAATGTCCTAAATATATTAATTAATATGTAAAATAGTATAAAAATATAATTACTTTTATTCAAACCTTTTTTACTCGTGGATTCCGACTCCTGTAAAGTATTGTACTATTAGGAGTTATTTCAAAGAATGCAGAATATCTCTCTAAGAAGTTAAATTAATTGCCGAATAATTATGTTAATATTGTCAACCAATTGTTGGCTAACATTTTTTGTAGGAGGATTATATTCCACTGAAGAATTCCTACTTCTGGTCATAACTATATGAATTGTTGGTTGTTTTCCAGCTTTAGAAATATCCATTTGATTATCTGTTCTTTTAGCTGTAAATATATGTTAATAATAATACATTAACTAATGAGTATAATAATAACATAGTTAGTCTATAACTTTATAATTAAATATCAACTTTACAGGATATAATTTCAGTTAAACCTTGTGTCTTTTTTGATGATTTTTTAATCTACAATATTGGTATGTGGCTATAAAAATACAAATATTATTAATAATTAATAATGTTATAAATAATTGTCTTTAATTCAAAATAATATATAATTAAAGATTGAACTAACTATTGGTGAAAATTTCAATTTTTTTCTTTCATCTATAAATAAAATAGTTTTGTGTAATTAAAATAATCTCTATATCTAAATTGATAACATTCAATTAGTTTATATAAAAGACTTGTGAATATTTGATCACTACAAAATAATTAAACAAATATGAGCATATAACTTAATACATATTATAATTATAACGAAAGTGCATGGATCTTAAACGATGAGCAAAATATATAGGTGGTATAGGTATGTTAAAATATGATGACCTTGTGGGTCTGGTGATTCATTTTGATCAACACTATCACATATAGATTCGCAATCCTAGAATGAATGAAAAATGTTATATTACAACTAAATATACCTAAACGTAATCTAAACTATATTAATCTATATCAATAAATTAATTTACAATTTTTATTGAAATATTTCCTTTTTAATCTTAATAAATATATATATCCGAAGATCAATATTATATGTTTATATAAAAATTAATGAACATAATACTGACCGATAAATCTTTTTCACGCCTGGAAACTTTAAACGGATGAATATAATCAGTATAAATGCAAATCAAAAACTAAAAGTAAACATATTTTAAATACAACATTTAATAAATTATTTTATTATTAACCTTTTCTACTGGATCTTTTTGGTAAATCCTGTTACAATTTTAAGATAAATTAATTAGAAAATATATGAATAATTAAATTACTATATATGATATTTTATTTTCAATTGATTTAATATTATAATTTTAATATTTAATAATAATAATACTAACAGTAGAAGGATCCACAGAATTAGCTCTTTTCGAGGTACTTCTGAGATCTGTAACAACATAATTTTTAAAAATATAAAATCAGAAAATAATTAATGATATATTATTAATGGTATATTGTTGGACAAGGTGACCGATGAGATAGCTGCTAAAAATGTACAATTTTCCTAACATACAACAATAGTTCTACGTAAACAAACATCTTGAGGGTGTAGATTTCAAAGATGATTGTTGCGGAGTTTCACAATCAGCAACCGATGACACATCACTGCAAATGCTCTCCGTCTCCTGCGATGCGATGGTAATGTAGGATTATTTAGAGAGGGAAAGTGGTATTTAGGAGGGAAGGAAAGATAAGAAGAGAGGTATTTGGTGAGTCTAGGAGTAGTGAGTGAATAAAGTAAAGTGATTACACTTACTATATAGTGACAAATATTTTAAACTAAAGTTAAATAATAAAGAATTAATTAACAAACCGAATTATTTCTTTTAATTGACTGAGCTGTAAATTTAAAAAAAATTAATAATATTTAAGTAAATAATAATAATATATACAATTTAACTATTATATTATTCTAACCATTAATCTTTTTTTTTGATTTACTAATAGGATCCTAGAAAACAAGAGATTTATTAAAAATACTTAAAATTCATCACAAACAAATTGCATAAATGTTAAAGATCTTATTTGTTTATATAGCCAAATTACTTACGATTTCAACAACAGTATTTGATCTAGAACTCCTTAAATTACCTAAATTATAGGAATTTATCAGAATGGAATTTTTTACATCTAAACGAATCAAATTCAATTGTAACAATAATAAAATAAAGTGATATTAAAATTTACATTTCAAAGGCGATTAAAAAGATTTCAAAATATAATTCAGTGAAAACACAAACGTTTAACGGAATTAATAACGATTTCGCTGGATATATTATTATCAGTTACTTCACTTGCAATTGATTCAGTATCCTAACAAATGTTACATATGTAATACGTATAATAATTAACATTAATGTATGAATGCAAAATGGATACTTGTAGTATAATATTTTATATCAATATTTTCTTTATTTTTGTCACAAAAATCACTCACCGAATAACTTTCATTTTCATCGACTTCTTTTTTATTTACTAAAAAGGAATTTAAATGAGTGAATAATGTAAAATTACATTAAAATAATCTAGACTAACTGATTGGACGTTTCTGGGATCTTGTAATTGCGGATGACCGTCTTATTCGGTGTCTATCAGTTAAATTTCTATTGGGCTTCGGAGTTATTTTTACCTGAAAAAGAGATTATGAGGAAATAATAATAGTACGCCGAAATATTCAATTTGTATTTTATAAGAGAAATTTCATTAAATAGTTTAAACATATGTATGATTATATTGATATTACATGGAAATTATCTCTAAAAGTAGTTGTAAATATAGTCATTTTTAGAAATAACTAGACTAATCATTTATAGTTAACAATATATGATGAATATCAAATCAATTTACTTTAAATAAGAAGGTTCAATTAGGAAAAACTAATATGTAAAAAAATGAGATCAATATGTATTTTGTTATCTAACCGAATTTATATCACTTTCAATACTATCAGACTCTGAAAATTATAAATCCATTAATATAAATTCAAGTTAAAATTATCATTCATTCATGTAGACAATTAGACAATTCCTATTATTACAATATAATACATCTATTTAATAAATTTTCTTTATCTTAAACAATATAAATTATACATTTTTATGAAAGAATTTATTCCAAGAATTCATGAAAATCTTTTATCGGATAAATATTTACTATTAGTATTATTAATAGTAAATATCTATATTATATAATTATAAATGATTAAACAATTAATAAAAAAATCTTATAAATTATAAATTAAATATAACATTGATATTATTTTTTTAAATTATTGTATTATTATTTTTCTTACAATCTTTAAAAGTGCTTAAGGATAGGTTCACATATTACATACATTTTATATTCTCGATAATTTAAAATTGTTTCCATGAATTCATATTGCACAGATTTGTATTCGTTAAAAATGGATTTAAACCTTTATCATTGTTTTCGATATTCCCTGAAGTTTCAACATCGTCTTCTGTGTTATAGTTAAAATATAGTTAAAAACTATTTTTAAAAATCGTATGATGATTATATGTTACTGTAAATTGAAATTATAGAGGTTATAGATATTTTTGAAAAAAATATATTATTTGTTGCATAAATGTAATCATAATTCTTTATTATTACCTATAGATTCATGGTCAACTTGTGATAGGCATTCACTATTATTTGACAATGTTAAATTGCAGTCATTTGAATTCTCACTTTCTACTTCATCTACAGCATTATCTTTAATTTTGGAGTGAGTTTCCGTAAATTCCAATATTTCAAACAATTCCTTATTAGGATCTTGCTGACACCTGTTGGTCGAACTTTCCCTATGACCTTCAGTTTTATCCACTTCATCGTATTTCGATTTCATTTCATTTAATATTTTTTCTTCAATCGATTCATTATTATCTAATTCTACACTTAAATCTGTCTCTTCTACAACTGTTTCAGCTTCCTCTGCTACCTGCATCTCGGTTTCATCTTTTATTTTTTCTTCTTCGTTATTTTCTTCTATTTCCACTTCTTTTTTTTCTATCTCTACTACAAATTCTACTTCTTCTATCTCTACATCTTTCTTCTCTACCTCCATTACTTCCATTACCACCTTTTCATCTTCACAAAACTCAAACTGCTTCTCTTCTCTAACTATCACTGATTGTTTATTTTCAATATTTTGTTTTCTTTCCTCATACATTTCGATCGTCGATTCTTCTGAAACCAATTCTACGTCAGTTTCTCCTAATCCTACCACATCAATTATTGACTCTTCACTATTTTGCCTCGAATTTACTTTATTAATATCAACATCTAATTCTTCAACATTTTCTGATTCTGGTTTCTTATCGTATAAGTCAACTATAATCTTCTCTTCTACCACCTCCTCAACATTCATATCTACGTTATCTTTTACATTCTCCTTTTCTGACTTCTCTGGACCGTTCTCAAGCTTCTTTTCCATATTTTGCTCTAGGTGCTCCTTTAAATTCTCTTCTACTTTCTCTTCTAAGTCCAAAACCACCTTCACCAACTGTAACTCCTCCTTCTCCCGTGTATCAGATTCGCTATCTTCTATCTCTTCCACTTTATATTGCATCTGAATCTCTCCGATATCCATCTCCGTATCCCTTTCTTCCGACTCTTTCACGTCGCAGTTCAGCGTTTCTATACTCATATCCTGAAAGCTATCGGAATCCTCATTTAGAAATGTAGATTTGGAATCTTCGTCATTGCAAAGATTGCCGAAATGCAAATCGGCTCCTGTACTCTCGATAGCAACGGTTTCAGCTTCGTTACTCCGCTGGCTATTAGTTTCAGCCTCCCTGCTCCCTGCGACCAACGATTCGACTTCGGATACGGACTCTTCGTAATCGTGGAGGTCTGGTTCCGGCGTAATGGAATAGAAATCGGCGTCGACATCGACAACATCTTCTACATCGAAGAAGAGAGAGGTTAATATTAGTCGTATAAAGCAAACATTTGAAAGCAAATACAATCTTAAATATATTTACAAAACCATATATTAGCCAATCACTATGACGTTTACGATGATTTAGGGTAGAGGAAAATCTCTGCTACAGTATCTCCAACCTCGTCGATGGAATTTATTGCTCTCGGATACGATAAGGTCGTCGGTGTCGACGGCGGGATTTCTGACACTAGCGACGCCGAACTCTGAACTGAAGTTACTTCGTATTCGCTCATCAGACGAGAAGCCACTTTGGAGCGCATCTGTTATAACTGCGAAAGTCGAAGGACGGTGATCCCAACTCACAACTACGTATAGCGAGAACGTCTATATTTATCTGAATAATCGTGAATTCGACGATATATGTACTTTGTGTATTGAAGAATTGTAACTAATTCTATGATTAACTTTATCGGGACATGAATTTATGAATGCATTAAAAATATATAAATATATAAGGGAAATTCAAAATGTAACGAAAACATAAAAATAATGATATTTAACTTCAACGTATAGAATTATAATGGAATAATAATTCTAGGCTTTATATCCCTGATAGGCTCTTTATCCCTGATAGTCTCTATATCCCTGATAGGCTCTACATCCCTGATAAGCTCTACATCCCTAATAGGCTCTTTATCCCTGATAGGCTCTACATCCCTGATAGGCTCTATATCCCTGATAGGCTCTACATCCCTGATAGGCTCTATATCCCTGATAGGCTCTTTCCCTCTTGGCCCTGTCTACTAGGCTCTACATCTCCTCTTGGCTCTACCTGTCTACTAGGCTCTTTATCTCCTCTTGGCTCTATCTGTCCACTAGGCTCTTTATCTCCACTAGTCTCTTTATCTCCTCTTGGCTCTACCTGTCTACTAGGCTCTTTATCTCCTCTTGGCTCTATCTGTCCACTAGGCTCTACATATCCACTAGTCTCTTTATCTCCTCTTGGCTCTACCTGTCTACTAGGCTCTGTATCTCCTCTTGGCTCTACCTGTCTACTAGGCTCTACATCTCTGATAAGTTCTACGTTCCTGAAAGGCTCCACTTCTCTGATTACTCTACGACTAACACTTCTTTTCTGTGTGAGGACTGCTGCACAGAATGGTTTCATAGTAGGAATCCATGTTCAAGTTTGGCGTGGATTCGCTCTTTCGGCCGATGGACAGAGTAGACGTCGAGATCTCCGGAAGCATGTCCTCGACCAGGTTCAACACCCCGGTATCGATGAATTCGGCTAAATGAGTACCAGTACGAGTACCGGTCGGAGTACTATCGAAGGTGGGGTACTCGGGTGATAGAGACCTCATCTCTCCGGAAGAGGGCAACACATTTTCCTCTTCGCTTTCTGAGAAGGTTCGCAGATATTGAATTTTATTATAATATCAGTTATGTATACGTTAAAAAGAGAAAGGCCTTTCATAATGTCATAATAGTTAAAACACATTACAAATGAATTATAACCCTAGAAGTCGGAATATCTATAGCACCTACCCGATGTAATCACGATATGGGGAAGGGTTCCAGGGTCCGTCAAACTTTCTGGGGCCGGCGAGGTCCGAGATGCAAAGTAACTGACGTCAGAAGACTCGGTGGTTTCGTAGTCCGAAAGGGTCAAAGGGTAGACATCGGGGTTCAACGAGTGATCGTAAGTGACCTCCATATCAACGTCGTCATCCTTTAGTAAACACTCGTGGCTGATAACTGCGGATAACAGAAAATATTGTAATAATGTTATATTAGGTTTGTTAAATAAATAACTATATATATTATATATAGGCAATATATACATATGTATATATTTAAACAATATATACATATATATATAAGTAATATATATATATAAATTTAAACTCTCAGCATAATGAATGTGGTGAGTTAGTTTAAGCTATAACTATATCATATAACCCCACTCTATACCCTACTTATAATACCACATTATAGGCCAAGCTCACAATCTAACCTTTCTTGACGTCACATTGTTCTACAACTGAATTGAAATTGATACTCGTACTCGTACGACTCGAGGAAGACTTTGCTCCTGGTGACTGTAGAGGGAAGAGGAGAGTGTTGAGGAGAGGTTATAGGAGAGGGAAGAGGAGAGGAGGAGAGTGTTGAGGAGAGGTTATAGGAGAGGGAAGAGTAGAGGAGGAGAGTGTTGAGGAGAGGTTATAGGAGAGGGAAGAGTAGAGGAGGAGAGTGTAGAGGAGAGGTTATAGGAGAGGGAAGAGTAGAGGAGGAGAGTGTAGAGGAGAGTGTAGAGGAGAGGTTATAGGAGAGGGAAGAGTAGAGGAGGAGAGTGTTGAGGAGAGGTTATAGGAGAGGGAAGAGTAGAGGAGGAGAGTGTAGAGGAGAGTGTAGAGGAGAGGGAAGAGGAGAGGAGGAGAGTGTTGAGGAGAGGTTATAGGAGAGGGAAGAGTAGGAGGAGAGTGTTGAGGAGAGTGTAGAGGAGAGGTTATAGGAGAGGGAAGAGGAGAGGAGGAGAGTGTAGAGGAGAGGTTATAGGAGAGGGAAGAGTAGAGGAGGAAAGTGTAGAGGAGAGATTATAGGAGAGGGAAGAGTAGAGGATGAGAGTGTAGAGGAGAGGTTATAGGAGAGGGAAGAGTAGAGGAGGAGAGTGTAGAGGAGAGGTTATAGGAGAGGGAAGAGTAGAGGAGGAGAGTGTAGAGGAGAGTGTAGAGGAGAGGTTATAGGAGAGGGAAGAGTAGAGGAGGAGAGTGTTGAGGAGAGGTTATAGGAGAGGGAAGAGTAGAGGAGGAGAGTGTAGAGGAGAGTGTAGAGGAGAGGTTATAGGAGAGGGAAGAGTAGAGGAGGAGAGTGTAGAGGAGAGGTTATAGGAGAGGTTATAGGAGAGGGAAGAGTAGAGGAGGAGAGTGTAGAGGAGAGGTTATAGGAGAGGGAAGAGTAGAGGAGGAGAGTGTTGAGGAGAGGTTATAGGAGAGGGAAGAGGAGAGTGTTGAGGAGAGGTTATAGGAGAGGGAAGAGTAGAGGAGGAGAGTGTAGAGGAGAGGTTATAGGAGAGGGAAGAGTAGAGGAGGAGAGTGTTGAGGAGAGGTTATAGGAGAGGGAAGAGGAGAGGAGGAGAGTGTAGAGGAGAGTGTAGAGGAGAGGGAAGAGGAGAGGAGGAGAGTGTTGAGGAGAGGTTATAGGAGAGGGAAGAGTAGGAGGAGAGTGTTGAGGAGAGTGTAGAGGAGAGGTTATAGGAGAGGGAAGAGGAGAGGAGGAGAGTGTAGAGGAGAGGTTATAGGAGAGGGAAGAGTAGAGGAGGAAAGTGTAGAGGAGAGATTATAGGAGAGGGAAGAGTAGAGGATGAGAGTGTAGAGGAGAGGTTATAGGAGAGGGAAGAGTAGAGGAGGAGAGTGTAGAGGAGAGGTTATAGGAGAGGGAAGAGTAGAGGAGGAGAGTGTAGAGGAGAGGTTATAGGAGAGGGAAGAGTAGAGGAGGAGAGTGTAGAGGAGAGGTTATAGGAGAGGGAAGAGGAGAGGAGGAGAGTGTTGAGGAGAGGTTATAGGAGAGGGAAGAGTAGAGGAGGAGAGTGTTGAGGAGAGGTTATAGGAGAGGGAAGAGTAGAGGAGGAGAGTGTTGAGGAGAGGTTATAGGAGAGGGAAGAGTAGAGGAGGAGAGTGTAGAGGAGAGGTTATAGGAGAGGGAAGAGTAGAGGAGGAGAGTGTAGAGGAGAGTGTAGAGGAGAGGTTATAGGAGAGGGAAGAGTAGAGGAGGAGAGTGTTGAGGAGAGGTTATAGGAGAGGGAAGAGTAGAGGAGGAGAGTGTAGAGGAGAGTGTAGAGGAGAGGTTATAGGAGAGGGAAGAGTAGAGGAGGAGAGTGTAGAGGAGAGGTTATAGGAGAGGTTATAGGAGAGGAAGAGTAGAGGAGGAGAGTGTAGAGGAGAGGTTATAGGAGAGGGAAGAGTAGAGGAGGAGAGTGTTGAGGAGAGGTTATAGGAGAGGGAAGAGGAGAGTGTTGAGGAGAGGTTATAGGAGAGGGAAGAGTAGAGGAGGAGAGTGTAGAGGAGAGGTTATAGGAGAGGGAAGAGTAGAGGAGGAGAGTGTTGAGGAGAGGTTATAGGAGAGGGAAGAGTAGAGAAGGAGAGTGTAGAGGAGAGGTTATAGGAGAGGGAAGAGTAGATGAGGAGAGTGTAGAGGAGAGGTTATAGGAGAGGGAAGAGTAGAGAAGGAGAGTGTAAAGGAGAGTGTAGAGGAGAGGGAAGAGGAGAGGAGGAGAGTGTAGAGGAGAGGTTATAGGAGAGGGAAGAGTAGAGTGTTGAGGAGAGGTTATAGGAGAGGGAAGAGTAGAGGAGGAGAGTGTAGAGGAGAGGTTATAGGAGAGGGAATAGGAGAGGGAAGAGTAGAGGAGGAGAGTGTAGAGGAGAGGTTATAGGAGAGGGAAGAGTAGAGTGTTGAGGAGAGGTTATAGGAGAGGGAAGAGTAGAGGAGGAGAGTGTAGAGGAGAGGTTATAGGAGAGGGAATAGTAGAGTGTTGAGGAGAGGTTATAGGAGAGGGAAGAGTAGAGGAGGAGAGTGTAGAGGAGAGGTTATAGGAGAGGGAAGAGTAGAGTGTTGAGGAGAGGTTATAGGAGAGGGAAGAGTAGAGGAGGAGAGTGTAGAGGAGAGGTTATAGGAGAGGGAAGAGGAGAGTGTTGAGGAGAGGTTATAGGAGAGGGAAGAGGAGGATATTGGATAGAGGGAAGAGGAGAGTGTTGAGGAGAGGTTATAGGAGAGGGAAGAGGAGAGGAGGAGAGTGTTGAGGAGAGGTTATAGGAGAGGGAAGAGTAGAGGATGAGAGTGTAGAGGAGAGGTTATAGGAGAGGGAAGAGTAGAGGAGGAGAGTGTAGAGGAGAGGTTATAGGAGAGGGAAGAGTAGAGGAGGAGAGTGTAGAGGAGAGGTTATAGGAGAGGGAAGAGTAGAGGAGGAGAGTGTAGAGGAGAGGTTATAGGAGAGGGAAGAGGAGAGGAGGAGAGTGTTGAGGAGAGGTTATAGGAGAGGGAAGAGTAGAGGAGGAGAGTGTTGAGGAGAGGTTATAGGAGAGGGAAGAGTAGAGGAGGAGAGTGTTGAGGAGAGGTTATAGGAGAGGGAAGAGTAGAGGAGGAGAGTGTAGAGGAGAGGTTATAGGAGAGGGAAGAGTAGAGGAGGAGAGTGTAGAGGAGAGTGTAGAGGAGAGGTTATAGGAGAGGGAAGAGTAGAGGAGGAGAGTGTTGAGGAGAGGTTATAGGAGAGGGAAGAGTAGAGGAGGAGAGTGTAGAGGAGAGTGTAGAGGAGAGGTTATAGGAGAGGGAAGAGTAGAGGAGGAGAGTGTAGAGGAGAGGTTATAGGAGAGGTTATAGGAGAGGGAAGAGTAGAGGAGGAGAGTGTAGAGGAGAGGTTATAGGAGAGGGAAGAGTAGAGGAGGAGAGTGTTGAGGAGAGGTTATAGGAGAGGGAAGAGGAGAGTGTTGAGGAGAGGTTATAGGAGAGGGAAGAGTAGAGGAGGAGAGTGTAGAGGAGAGGTTATAGGAGAGGGAAGAGTAGAGGAGGAGAGTGTTGAGGAGAGGTTATAGGAGAGGGAAGAGTAGAGAAGGAGAGTGTAGAGGAGAGGTTATAGGAGAGGGAAGAGTAGATGAGGAGAGTGTAGAGGAGAGGTTATAGGAGAGGGAAGAGTAGAGAAGGAGAGTGTAAAGGAGAGTGTAGAGGAGAGGGAAGAGGAGAGGAGGAGAGTGTAGAGGAGAGGTTATAGGAGAGGGAAGAGTAGAGTGTTGAGGAGAGGTTATAGGAGAGGGAAGAGTAGAGGAGGAGAGTGTAGAGGAGAGGTTATAGGAGAGGGAATAGGAGAGGGAAGAGTAGAGGAGGAGAGTGTAGAGGAGAGGTTATAGGAGAGGGAAGAGTAGAGTGTTGAGGAGAGGTTATAGGAGAGGGAAGAGTAGAGGAGGAGAGTGTAGAGGAGAGGTTATAGGAGAGGGAATAGTAGAGTGTTGAGGAGAGGTTATAGGAGAGGGAAGAGTAGAGGAGGAGAGTGTAGAGGAGAGGTTATAGGAGAGGGAAGAGTAGAGTGTTGAGGAGAGGTTATAGGAGAGGGAAGAGTAGAGGAGGAGAGTGTAGAGGAGAGGTTATAGGAGAGGGAAGAGGAGAGTGTTGAGGAGAGGTTATAGGAGAGGGAAGAGGAGGATATTGGATAGAGGGAAGAGGAGAGTGTTGAGGAGAGGTTATAGGAGAGGGAAGAGGAGAGGAGGAGAGTGTTGAGGAGAGGTTATAGGAGAGGGAAGAGTAGAGGAGGAGAGTGTAGAGGAGAGGTTATAGGAGAGGGAAGAGTAGAGGAGGAGAGTGTAGAGGAGAGTGTAGAGGAGAGGTTATAGGAGAGGGAAGAGTAGAGGAGGAGAGTGTTGAGGAGAGGTTATAGGAGAGGGAAGAGTAGAGGAGGAGAGTGTAGAGGAGAGTGTAGAGGAGAGGTTATAGGAGAGGGAAGAGTAGAGGAGGAGAGTGTAGAGGAGAGGTTATAGGAGAGGTTATAGGAGAGGGAAGAGTAGAGGAGGAGAGTGTAGAGGAGAGGTTATAGGAGAGGGAAGAGTAGAGGAGGAGAGTGTTGAGGAGAGGTTATAGGAGAGGGAAGAGGAGAGTGTTGAGGAGAGGTTATAGGAGAGGGAAGAGTAGAGGAGGAGAGTGTAGAGGAGAGGTTATAGGAGAGGGAAGAGTAGAGGAGGAGAGTGTTGAGGAGAGGTTATAGGAGAGGGAAGAGTAGAGAAGGAGAGTGTAGAGGAGAGGTTATAGGAGAGGGAAGAGTAGAGGAGGAGAGTGTAGAGGAGAGGTTATAGGAGAGGGAAGAGTAGAGAAGGAGAGTGTAAAGGAGAGTGTAGAGGAGAGGGAAGAGGAGAGGAGGAGAGTGTAGAGGAGAGGTTATAGGAGAGGGAAGAGTAGAGTGTTGAGGAGAGGTTATAGGAGAGGGAAGAGTAGAGGAGGAGAGTGTAGAGGAGAGGTTATAGGAGAGGGAATAGGAGAGGGAAGAGTAGAGGAGGAGAGTGTAGAGGAGAGGTTATAGGAGAGGGAAGAGTAGAGTGTTGAGGAGAGGTTATAGGAGAGGGAAGAGTAGAGGAGGAGAGTGTAGAGGAGAGGTTATAGGAGAGGGAATAGTAGAGTGTTGAGGAGAGGTTATAGGAGAGGGAAGAGTAGAGGAGGAGAGTGTAGAGGAGAGGTTATAGGAGAGGGAAGAGTAGAGTGTTGAGGAGAGGTTATAGGAGAGGGAAGAGTAGAGGAGGAGAGTGTAGAGGAGAGGTTATAGGAGAGGGAAGAGGAGAGTGTTGAGGAGAGGTTATAGGAGAGGGAAGAGGAGGATATTGGATAGAGGGAAGAGGAGAGTGTTGAGGAGAGGTTATAGGAGAGGGAAGAGGAGAGGAGGAGAGTGTAGAGGAGAGTGTAGAGGAGAGGTTATAGGAGAGGGAAGAGTAGAGGAGGAGAGTGTAGAGGAGAGGTTATAGGAGAGGGAAGAGGAGAGTGTTGAGGAGAGGTTATAGGAGAGGGAAGAGTAGAGGAGGAGAGTGTTGAGGAGAGGTTATAGGAGAGGGAAGAATAGAGGAGGAGAGTGTAGAGGAGAGGTTATAGGAGAGGGAAGAGTAGAGGAGGAGAGTGTAGAGGAGAGGTTATAGGAGAGGGAAGAGGAGAGGAGGAGAGTGTTGAGGAGAGGTTATAGGAGAGGGAAGAATAGAGGAGGAGAGTGTAGAGGAGAGGTTATAGGAGAGGGAAGAGTAGAGGAGGAGAGTGTAGAGGAGAGGTTATAGGAGAGGGAAGAGTAGAGGAGAGGTTATAGGAGAGGGAAGAGTAGAGGAGGAGAATGTAGAGGAGAGGTTATAGGAGAGGGAAGAGTAGAGGAGGAGAGTGTAGAGGAGAGTGTAGAGGAGAGGTTATAGGAGAAGGAAGAGTAGAGGAGGAGAGTGTAGAGGAGAGGTTATAGGAGAGGGAAAAGTAGAGGAGGAGAGTGTAGAGGAGAGATTATAGGAGAGGGAAGAGTAGAGGAGGAAAGTGTAGAGGAGAGATTATAGGAGAGGGAAGAGGAGGATATAGGATAGAGTGGAGGAGAAGTTATAGGAGGGGGAAGAGGAGAGGATAGAGTAGAGGATATAGAGGAGAGTATGGAGGATAATATAGAGGATAAGATAGAGGGTAAGGTAGAGGGTAAGGTAGAGGGTAAGGTAGAGGGTAAGGTAGAGGGTAAGGTAGAGGGTAAGGTAGAGGGTAAGGTAGAGGGTAAGGTAGAGGGTAAGGTAGAGGGTAAGGTAGAGGGTAAGGTAGAGGGTAAGATAGAGGGTAAAGTAGGGGGTAAGAGAATACAACTTGAAGATAATGAAAGAAATATCGCCGTAAAGTAACTTCATCATACCTTAATGATCGAATGTAGATTGAGGGGACTCGATTTGATCTCTGATGGAGTACAGAGTACCACGGGTATGGGAGAAGATAATAGGCTATCTTGTACCCTGCAAATAGAGAAAATAAATGATAAAGTAATCTAAATTACTACTGATTCTATGTATTTCTATAAAGAAAGAAAAGCAGTTATTTAAATGATTATTAATATATAAAATTTAAAAACTAATCAATTCTATTATACACATATATAAATATTACTATAGAAAGCTGATGTTAAATTTTTAAATTATTATATAAAATAAAATCTGTTTATTTAAGATTTATTTCTATGAAAATATATTGGATCAAAAATATGAATTCATGTCCATATACGAACAATAAACTATTGTTTAATATAAATTAAGTCTAGCCCTACAAGATATTCTATAATTATTAATTTATATTATTATTTTTTTATTAGTGCATTAAATGATTTTCTAATATTACAAAGCATTACATCACTACATGTGTTGGGTTTATATACATTGTTATCAATATTAATTAGTATATAATAATATTATTCTAGAACATTATTACATATATAGGGATTAATAATGATAACAATGTCTATCAACCCAGCAAATATATTGATGTAATGTAATTTAATACATAATTTTTACATTATTGTATTATAATAATTATAATTTGCTGATATTTTGAAATAATTTCTTGGTATAATTTCGGCAGTTCCAAACGCCATTCACAAGTAGAATGCAACTAACGTGACATTAACTGGAGATGCTGGTTTACATTGATACTTGAGCTGCATGATACGCAAAGCTGGGGCAATCGCCGTGGCAACGGTCGGAGAAACTCCGATGGTATTGACGATGGCGGGACTGGACGTCGAGGCGGCTGTCGAAGCCGCGGGTGTCGATGCCAATGATCTAGCGTTCAAAGTCTTTCTTTTGCTAGATGAGTTTAGAATAAATAGGTATTATTATTATGTTTTAAATACGTCGCGAGATTCAAAATGTAAAATGTTGCGAGTTTATAGTTATTGAATATATAATTTAATACCTGATATTTGTCATGTAATCAGTCGCTTTTCTCTTTAGATTGCTGAGTTTTTAGAATTGTTAAAATCGGTATGAAATCCACTTTAATATATTATTATTATATTCTAAATACATTATATTATATGTTAATGATATTGAATCTTTCGACTAAATAATGAAATCTAATAACTAATATCTTAAGGAATAAGAATTGTTTGGAATAAATCTTGAAATTAATTTAAAATAGAAAATGAAAAATATTAATAAATTCGATATCAAAATTGATTATTGAATTATCTCAAATTAATGAATTATTAATTTAAATAATTAGTAATGATTCAACAAAAATATTTAAAATTTAGATTAATTCTAATAATAATATTTATTCAATTTGAATTATTAAAAAGTACATTTGACATTAATATTTAATTTATGACTCATTGTAATCTCTAATAAGATATAATAAATATATATCTGTATTATTGTTCGCAATATTAATGTGAAATTTCGGATGTTTCTTAATCAACTCAAAAATAATATGGATATATTTCCTACATCATTTTTTATAACAAGATTTTTCAAAATCTAAAATAAAAATTGGACTTATCTACGATTTTACAATAAAAATTAATTATCCTCAATTTTATGGTAAAATGATATAAGTGTAAATATTCATTAAAGATAATTGTAAAAGTAAATATTCTGATAAGTATAGGGATAAGATATATAGAATTAGTTATTCTAAGATTGAATATTGTCTCTAGTATAAATGCTAACCTTGTGAATTTATTTGCATATTTTTCTGAAATGGCATAGATTGTTTTAAACATATTTCATATAAACAATAGTATATTAAATATTAATGGTATCATAAGATAAACTATAAATAATAAAATGTAAGAAAATTCTTAAAGCACTCTAACAAACTCTATACAAACTTTTATTGCTATTATCAATGATAGATCCGTGTACTTGTTTTTCAATAAATATTTTCTTGACCATAGCATTAAGTGCCATCTGTTCAATGACCTGAAATTGAATTGACCTATGAACCTAAATTGCATTTTCTATTGATTCGACATTCCGCATACTCTGGTTTTAAAATGAATCAACCTAAAATACTTACATAAAATGCATTAAATTTAAGTTGGGATAAAAAGATTACATGAATTTTGTTATTTTTTTTCCTTCTACAAAATAGGACGGAAGAAATTCTGTACTCCAGAAAAGCACGATCTCTCAGACTACGCGAGGGGACACAAACTGTTTGCGAAGGGCTGTGGATGTTGGCGTACTGTTCGCGACGCAAGTAGTACATGTTGATAGCCTGCAGCGTCGGATCGTCGATCTCCGGACAGTCGGCGAATGACGTCAAAAGACCACCGATATCATTTGACAGCGAGAACAGAGTTGATAATTTATTCACTGGGTGGAGTTGATGAAGTTAATGGAGTACATGTTATACAGTTTATTAATTATATTACAGTCTATTAATTATATTATGCTATTTATTAATTATATTATGCTATTTATTAATTATATTACAATTTGTTAATAGTCTATTAATTATATTAAGTCATTTATTAATTATATTACAGTCTATTAATTATATTAAGTCATTTATTAATTATATTACAGTCTATTAATTATATTAAGTCATTTATTAATTATATTACAGTCTATTAATTATATTAAGTCATTTATTAATAATATTACAGTTTATTAATTATATTAAGTCATTTATTAATAATATTACAGTTTGTTAATTATATTAAGTCATTTATTAGTTATATTACAGTCTATTAATTATATTATGCTATTTATTAATTATATTATGCTATTTATTAATTATATTACAGTTTGTTAATTATATTACAGTCTATTAATTATATTACAGTCTATTAATTATATTATGCTATTTATTAATTATATTATGCTATTTATTAATTATATTACAGTTTGTTAATTATATTACAGTCTATTAATTATATTAAGTCATTTATTAATTATATTACAGTCTATTAATTATATTAAGTCATTTATTAATTATATTACAGTCTATTAATTATATTAAGTCACTTATTAATAATATTACAGTTTATTAATTATATTAAGTCATTTATTAATAATATTACAGTTTATTAATTATATTAAGTCATTTATTAGTTATATTACAGTCTATTAATTATATTATGCTATTTATTAATTATATTATGCTATTTATTAATTATATTACAGTTTGTTAATTATATTACAGTCTATTAATTATATTAAGTCATTTATTAATTATATTACAGTCTATTAATTATATTAAGTCATTTATTAATTATATTACAGTCTATTAATTATATTATGCTATTTATTAATTATATTACAGTTTGTTAATTATATTACAGTCTATTAATTATATTAAGTCATTTATTAATTATATTACAGTCTATTAATTATATTATGCTATTTATTAATTATATTATGCTATTTATTAATTATATTACAGTTTGTTAATTATATTACAGTCTATTAATTATATTAAGTCATTTATTAATTATATTACAGTCTATTAATTAATTATATTACAGTTTATTAATTATATTATGCTATTTGTTAATTATATTATGATATTTATTAATTATATTATGTTATTTATTAATTATATTATGTTATTAGTTATATCATGCTTTTTATTAATTATATTATGCTATTTATTAATTATTAAACTATGAAAGTAGATTGGTAGATCAGATCTATTTTAAGTTTGATAAAGAATTATTGATTTTAGAATATAATGAATATTCAAAAGAATGAAAATTTACTATATATAGTATATAATGTATTATAGAATATAGTATATAATGTAGTATAGAATGTAGTATAGAATATAGTATAGAATGTAGTATAGAATGTAGTATAGAATATAGTATAGAATATAGTATAGAATATAGTATAGAATATAGTATAGAATGTAGTATAGAATGTAGTATAGAATATAGTATAGAATGTAGTATAGAATATAGTATAGAATGCAGTATAGAATGCAGTATAGAATGTAGTATAGAATGTACTATATCATATAGTAAATATAGTCTATATAACAAATAAATGTATACAGTAAATACACCGTATATCAATAAATAAACTATATATAGTAAATATATCAGTATAATGTGTATAATGTGTATACTATACCTATAATGATACATATAAACAAACCGCTGATAATCTGTTTAATCAAGAATGTAGCTAAAGATGAGTGTTGTTGTTGTAATTGTAATGCCTCAGTAAATAGTCTGCAAGTGTAAATTTATAACAGGAATGCTAATTCAATTCATAATTGATTTGTTTATAAAATCTTCATATAAAGTAAGGACGCGACAATTTTTTAGGGCAATAAATTTAAATATTCTGTATTATTAAATGTGCTGTAAAAACGTACGGAAGTGATGTTTTGGCCTATATATACCTATATATACCTACCCATTGCAAACAAAGACTCTGATGATGACCTTGGGCTTGAACACATTGTCATCGCACATTCTCACAAACAAAAGAGCTTGACGTATAGCTGTTGATGCAACATAGCAGGATCCCTGAGATATTTTATTGGAATTTATTGGAATGTGTAGAAATTAGAGCAGTTTTTAGTTTTTATGTTGGTTTTTATTAACGAGATAATATTCT